>JADRCD010181032.1:0-31381 GCA_019843815.1 Montemys delectorum
ACAATTAGAACACAGAGATTCCTGGCAAATGATTGCGCTTAAGACAGACACTTCTCTTGCAGTAGAAATTATTTATAATCACCAATTTTGGTAGGACCAAAAAGTGCCTCCATTTTAATGTTTGCTGAGAGACACCGGCAAAAACACTCTCATGCCTCTGTTTTGGTAGTTTTCATCCAAAATGGGAACCCCTGTGACTTATTTCAGTGTTTGAGGAAGAGAGACAACCAGAACCCTTCTCTGTCCTGGTCCAGCACTCTTGTACAGGGTCAGTAGCAAAAGATATGACCTGGCTCTTTGCCCTGAACTGGTTGCTGAATTAAATTTCCTTCAGAGGACATGGCTCCCATGCTTTTACGCCCACCTATGAATGAGGAACAGTAGCTAGGAGATCAACTTCAAACTGTGGAAAGAAAAGAAATGGCTGCAGGACAAGACATTGCTGGTCCATGTGACAACACTACCTGGAGGCAAGGGGTCCCTACGACTCCATGATGATTTTGGTGGCTTAAAAGGCCCTATGAAAGGAAGAGCCACTTGGTAGAGAGGCTGTGTATTCTCTACTGACATGCTGGATCTGGGCAAAGAGGTGGCCAAGGGCCTGGGTGTAATAACAACAACAAGAACAACAGAGACGCTGTTTGAGGCTAATGTGCTGTGTTAATCATTTTATAAGCATTGTTGCCCTTGATCATCACAGTGATATGATCCCCGTCTTACAGATGGCGTAACTGTGGCTTACCCCACAAAGGAACATCAAGTCCTGGGTTGAGATGTAGACACAAACCCTCTACAATCCTTGTTTGGGGATTTTTTTCCTATCCCATTCACTTCCTCTACCTTAAAATAATAAATACCTCCCGCTCCAAAATATTTTAAGGACTGATGTCTGCATTTTACTTTTCAAGATTTTGCAAATGTAATGGGGATGGCAACTACTTCTCAAACAGCCTTATGGGCTAAGTACCGAGCTGAGTGTTATATGACCTCTCCCCTTTAATTGTTTTATAAGGGAAGCATTGTGATCATTCTGCTTCCACCAATCAGGAAATGAGATTCAAGGAGTTTATATAATTCATTTAATGTTACACAGGAAAAAAGGAGACTAATATTGGCCTGCTGGATGCCCTGTGGGTGAGTAGCTTGTTGCCTTTTCTAATGGTGAGGATGTGATGACTGCTCACAGCATTTGGCCCTGGGCTAGGCATTGCTTTGAGCTGTTATCAGCCACATTAGTTCCTAGTATGAATGAAGGCTCAGAGGTTGTGTGTTGATAGGAAAGTTGAAGAGCATCAGTCCTGTGTGCACTGAGAAGGTGAAGGCTCAACATGACAAGCTGGCAGATGGGTTCTTATGAATGAGAAGCCAGAGATGAATAGTTGTCCTGTGGGACTTCTGAGCCTGGGTGACAGACAGCCTCATTGCCCAGCCCTACAAGGCACACAGTACCTAGGCAACTATGAGGCTATGTCTGCCGGAAAAATCTGTGTTTCTATGGACTGAGTCAGGACTAAATTAGACATGAGTCTTCCAACACATCTGAATTTCATCACCATTATATCATTCTTTAGACCTTGTAAATTTTCATAATAATATTTTGGGTAGGTTGGAGTAAGCTGTCTCCATCTGAGGTGTGTAACTTTAAATCTACATTAACAGACCAATAAAACGAGGTGTTGGCCAGCTAATCCCATACAGTCATCTCCTCAAAAGTATCCAGGCAGCAAAACCAGCCAGTCATGAGTACGTGTCCTAAGGTGGCCCTGCAAGCATGGACCCTGACCACACAATTTCTTGAATAAGGTTTTGGCATGTCTGGTGCTATGTGCCTGTGGCTAGTATCCTTCCTCAATGGGAGCCTTACTATCTGCCCATTCCAGAATCTGTATCCCCTAGAGTTTGGGGCATTGGATAGGTGAGCTTTTAAAGCTTCATTTATCAAGTGTCACTGTTGTGAGATAGTGTGGGGAGCTGACATGAGGGGGGCTCCCTACCTGTCAGTGGCAAGGATCACCCCTCCAACATGATGTTGCACTGAAGCATAGGTTTTGGACAGTGAGTCCAAGCATTTGGAACTGTTTTTCGTGTACTTATACCCAGTGCTACCAACTCTGAGGAGGCCAGTGTGACTGTACAGGGAAGCTCTTCTCATTTGCCTTCCTAATGTCCCAGGACCAACGCCCATCCCTTTTGTTTGACTCCTTGCAGACAGTTACCAGAAACACTTCCATCCCTTCCATAATCGTGGACCAGTGGACCAGAGACTGTTTGGTAGAGATGCCAGCTCTTCTCTGGGCCCTCCCTTCCTTCTACCCTAAGCACCTAGAATGCCCCTGTTGGCTCTGACTTGCCCCCATTCATTCTTTTCAGAGTCCTCTCTCCAACGGTGACTTGAACTCTCAGCCTTCAGCTTAGCCCCTTGTTCTTCTAAAGATTCAAGTCCACCGCTGTCTCTAATTCATAAGACAGCGACCTGCAGACATAGAGGTTTCTGAGGGGATATGTGTGCCAGCTCCTGTTCCATTTTAGGACATTGCATCTAGAGGGGAAGCTAGTGACCCAAGAACTCGCACTGCAGAGCATGGCCACCTCAAACTACCGAAGATCACTACCTGCTTCCTCTTCTGACCTTCTATAGTAAGCCACAACTGAACCACTAGTATCATCTATTTGTTAAATTACTCATCTGGCAAATAGTTTTTGAGATCCTACTATGTGGAGAACTTTCTAATGAATATAACAAATTCCACACCCTCATTCTCTACTCTTTTGGAAGAGGCCGTAAAAGAAGGAAATGTACAGGATACTATGGAATAAACAAAGCAGACAGCAGAAGAGCATGACTGGATTTGGTGGAAGTGGAGACAGATTCCGCATGAGAATGGTTAGCAGGTGACATCCTGGCAGCCTTAAATGACGAGCAAAGCTAACCATACATAGATGAGTGGGTAGTGACCTCAGTAGCAGAAACAGCACCTGCCAAGATCCTGAGACTGCTGCATGCAGTTATTAAGTCATAGCATGATCCCTGGGGTAGCATATAAAGGCAGGGGTGAAAGGACAGACTGGGGACAGCCAGTCTGGCTTAGTTAAGACACCATTTCTCCCCACCAGCATTTGGAGCCAGACCCTTCTTTATTTGGGTGACTGTCTTGCGTACGGATAGTGTGGGCTCCTTAGCAGCATCTCTGGTCTCTTCCCACTGGATGCTAGTAGTAACCCTATTTTGTGAAAATTCAGACTGTTTCCAAGTATTGTCAAATGTCCATATGGAAGGAAAATGAGCTCTGGTGAAGAACTCCTGCAATAAGGTCATGACAAAGATGTGACTTTGAGACAAGGTCAGATAGTCCCAGGTGATTTCCTTGAATTCCTGATCCTCCTGCCTCCACCTCCCAAGTTCTAGGATTACAGGTGTGCTACAGGAATGTTGATTTTTTTCTTTGTGAATGGAGAACGACTGGAGGCTGAGACACACCACAGCATGATTTCCATCTGCAAGGGGTGTGTTGGCTGCTTCTGCATAAAATGCTGTATTCAGGGGGAACAAAATCTATGGAGAGGGGACTGCCAGGGGTGAACAGCAACTGTGACTCAGACTAAACTGGCAACAACACTGGCAAGAAGTGGCTACAATATGTAGATGATGCCAGCAAAACTTACTGCTACTGGGATAGGAACAGTGAGGAGGGAAGTGAAATTGAGGACAATTTCTACATTTTTCTGTGGGAATAAAATAAGACTAGGAGAGTGGCTTGGGGAAGGGCGGGTCAACATTTCTAAATTTGAGATGTCTATTAGCTATCCAAGTGATCCTGCCTGTAGAACAGAGGATCTTGGGGCCCAGGGGAGCGGTCCAGAACGGAAACAGACATCCAGGATCTTAGGTCGTGTTTAATGATGGGCAGGATGACATCATCCTGGAAGAGAATGATCTGGAAAATAAAGAGGATCCTGAACCAAGCTCTAGGGACTCTCATTTAGAGGTCAGGAGGAGACAGAGAAGTCAGAAAAGGAGACACAGGAGGAGCCAGAGGGGGATAAGGACACCAGGAGTGCTTCCTGTTTTCAGGTCATCCTGATGCCATGGTCACATCTGCCTTGAGATGTCCTCAGCCAGGCCACTGGGTCTGCAGGGAATTGCTCACATTCATCTTTGCTCTGCATCCATGTCACACCACTGTAGTGCACAGTACCCATGCTGCAGACCAGCAGGTGACAGAATACTCATGTGAAGACATGTGTGCTAGCAGCCTCATTTTATATGTGGGGACATTGGATGGGCAGGGAGTGACAGCAATGTATGTCCATCACGGTCTGGTCTGGTCATCTCGAGCTTCACCACTGAGATTAGAACCTGGAGACTCGGCTTCCTTCTTTTGGCCTTTCCCTCAGAGCCCCTGAACCCTGCCTCTCAGGTGTTTGCTTAATGCCCAGCACAGGTTCCATCCATCCTCACTACTTCCCAGGCTTCGGAGGGTGATTCCACATTTGCTTCTGCTCTTAAGACAGATGGTTACTCATCTGGGATCAGTGATTGTCGGTGCCTCTCACCCCATCATGTGTCTGTAGGTCAGTTCTTTTGTACAACTAAGCTATAGATCCAGAGGACAGAAGTGAAGGCCTGGATGAGGGAAGGGTGGGATTCCAGTTTGTACTGACTCTGTTCGTGGTAGGGTGAGAGGCATTGCCAATCACTGGCCTCAGATGGAGCCCCGAGACTGTTGGTAAATACTGTTATCTTTATTCCATGGATTAGGAAACAGGCATAGATAAGTTCTGTGGTTTGCCCAAGTTAGAGGTTATATGGTAAGAATAGGAGGGTTTTTTTCTGAATTCACCGTAATCTCCCATCTCTTAAACATGTTGCTGAACTCAGATTATATCTGAGTTTTCCTTCTTTATGTAAAACATTTTCTAGCTCACAAAAGAAAATGCTACATGCAGGTTTGTTGAAGATTCTCCATCACAAACATTGCAGGTCAAAACTCTACTAAGGTATATAATTTTATAATAGAAAATCATCAACAGAATAGGCATGACCAGAAAGTGAGCATTCTGCATACTATGGTAATTTAAACTTCCTTTTCTCCCTTTAACAAAGGTAGTTTATAAAGCAGCTTTTGGAGACATATTTGCTGCCTTATAGGCTGCAAGCTTCCTGACACATCTTACTCTTTTTTTGGAAAAACTCAAAATCAAGGACAGTTTAAAAAATAACCCACTCCTAATATTCAACCCTCCTTATTTACAAGTTCCTGGGATGCTGACGCATGGGCATGACATTCAGGGCTGGAGCTTTGGCTTCTGAACTCTTCAAAGGGGAAACCAAAGCCTTGCCAAATGCTCGCACGTTCGTTCCCTGTGGACGGCTCAGAAACAACACCCTTGAATACAGATCAAAAAGAAAGGTAATTTGTTTCCTTCTCTGTGGTGTGTCACTTTCAGGACAAGTGATCCCATTTGTCATTGCGAGTTTTAGAAAAGGCAGAAATACACTCCCCCCATCCCCGTGGGCACAGAAAAAGTTAATCAGTGTTTACTTTTCCCTCAAACCCAGGTGCAGTAGCCTGGTGTTTGGTCCACTCCACTCCAGCTCCCAGGTGCTTGGCTCTGTATCACCCACCTGCTGGGGGTGGATCTTGGTCTGATGGGACAAGTGACTCTTCTGCTATGAATATCACTTTAAGTGTATCCTTGCTAGGCTAGTGACATTAGTTTTGTGGAGACTGCCGTGTGAGTGTTGAGTACCCCTAAGACCGGCTCCATTTCCTTTCTCCTGGCCGCCCTATCATCCTACAACCTCAAAGGGTTTGAAAGGAGTCGGTGTCTGGTCTGGGCAGAAATTCAACCTCTGAGATGTCACAAATAATCCTCTTTGAGTCTCCGGTGGTGAAGGCTGTGCCCAGAGGAGAGACATTTTACAAGATGGGCTGGAATGAGCCCCAGGGGAGCAAGGCTTCTACAAACAAAGAGCCAGCAGTCGGTTACTACTCAACAGCCTTCAGGGCCACATCTGCCAGGCTCTCAAGGAAATTGAGACAGGCAGCTCCCTGGCTCAGTCCAATCACAGTGGGGGTCACTTTCTCCTGCGCCCTACACTGAGAACCTGAGCAGCCAAGGTCAAGGACTGCTCAGGCTGAGGGCAAAGCTGGCCTTAGTCTTACCTAAAAGTGTAACCTGTAGTGTCCACACTGACCTTCTAGATGCTTCTATTGGGAGAGAAACTTAAATCCTCCAAGTGGTCATGAGAAAATCTTCAGCCCCCTGCTCTGGGCAGGAAATGCTTCTGCCAACATTACAACGGTGTTTTAGGCCTGCTGTCTTTTTATATCTATATCTATAATTTTATGTTTGTATAATTTTATGTATATATACATATATATATATATAGAGAGAGAAAGAGAGACAGAGACAGAAACAGAGAGAGGTGTGAAGGATGGTTTTGTAAGAATAGCAGCTCCATTCAAAGTCACTTCACTCACACCAGGACCAAAGCATCTATCCCAGTGACAGGACTGGGAGAAGCCACAGCATCCCTCTGACCTCCAGTGGCAGAGACAAGTGCTTTGTGCCTCTTACATGATTACTTTCATGGTCACATTTAGGGGAGCAGAGTCCAGGTAAGGTGGCTCTGTACTTGTGAAATGTGGTAGAGGGGGAGGAAGCAAGGCCAAAGACTATGTGTGTTCATTAGTGCTTCTCCGCCAGGAAATTCAAACCTCAGGGATAAAAACATCACTGAGTTGATGGAGATAAGCCATCACAAAGCAGACAAAGAGAAGAATGGAGGGCAGTGTGGCAGGAGAGGAGATAGAGGAAAAAGGATGATAAGATAGGGAGGATGGATGGATGGGAAGAGGAGGAGACAGGGAGGATGGATGGGAAGAGGAGGACACAGGGAGGATGGATGGGAAGAGGAGGACATAGGGAGGATGAGTGGGAAGAGGAGGACACAGGGAGGATGGATGGGAAGAGGAGGAGACAGGGAGGATAGATGGGAAGAGGAGGAGACAGGGAGGATGGATGGGAAGAGGAAGAGACAGGGAGGATGATGGACACTAAGCTACAGAAGCCCCGATTTACAAGGAAGAGGCTCAGCACCAAGGACTTCATTTACTACGGACATCTAATCTACATGACATCTCTGTGATAGGCCAACTAGTCTACCTAATAGAAGACACCAGCTCTTAAGGAACCAGGTTACCTAAGACCATAAAATGAGAAATCACGGAGCTGAGGCTGGATCCCAAAGCTGTCTAGTTTCAGAGTTCTACTCTTTTCTAGAACCCTTTTAGCACTCTGTCTTCTATACCATCAGCTTTCAAATAATTAAAAAAAAAACTATACCTCATAGATTAAATAGAAAACATTTTCCACTATTAGCCAGTCTGAACACTTCCATGTGTACAGAAACATACAATCGATAACAAGATTTCATGGTTATTCCCAATCTCAATTGGTTTTTAAATCTTTTACTCAAATCTATTGTTCTCCCCTGCCTCTCTCTCTTCCCCTTTCTTCCCCCCATCCTGCTTCCATCTCTCCCTCCCTTCACATTAACGAGAATGGTAGTACTAAGTTTATCTCCCGGTCTGCTGATGGGCTTCATTCTTCTTTTTCTAGGCAGGTGATCTGAACTGTTTCTCAGCCTTCTGCTGCATTGAGAGGGTGTGGGCAGTGCCTTACACTGAGGCACGCTGCTAATTGTATACTCTGAGCATCCCTCTGTGAAGGAGACATCATTAATAAAATATCTCAGAAATTAGAAATATCTGACAAAGAGCCACTGCTTGGAAACGAGTCAGCCCAGGAAACCATCCAGAGGACACAACTGCTGATCGTGGGCTCCAGCGGGTGATATTTTAGGCAGCCGGTGCGTGCTTTTCTACAAAAGAGACTATTTCCTCTTCTTTCAGAAACTAAAGAACTCATCTCCTCTATCAGGCCATGTGTGGTCACCATCTAACAATAAATGCTAAGGACAAGTGAATGCCAGGGCTTGAGGGACTCTGCCCATAAAAGCAAGAATAAAATTGTTCCTCTTAATTCTTAGGTTCTGAAATTGAGTTTTTATGGTGGGAGGGGAGGGGTGCTTCCCACCCTGGCTTAAGATTTGGGGATGAGTCTGTCTGGTACTGAGGGGCAGTGGCTTGGACTGACTGAATCCGATTTGGGTAATGGAAAACCCAGTCCAGGTCAGGTGTGGCCAAGCCGAGATACAATCCTGATGAGCGGAGGACTGGTGACTTCACTTCAGAAATGTGCTCAGTAATTGAGAAAACATGTTCCTGTGATGTCCTCACGCAAAAATCCAGATTCGTGATTTTTTTTTTTATTCCTAAGAATTCCTTGAATATTTGCTGTGCGTGTCTGTACAGACTCCCGAGCAACTTCTAACTTAGTACACTTTTTTTTTCCCCCCCTGTGGTGGCCTAGCTTAAAGGGTAGGATTCTGATGGGGGAACCTTGGGCAAGCACCCACAGGCCCTGGAGAGGAGCAGGAAAGGGGAAAAGAGCCTACACATCTTATGCTTGGGGGCAGGGGACCGGGGTGGTGGTGGTGCTCACGGATGAGGCAAGGCAGCCTGGGTCCCAGCAAAGCTATATTCTGAGCGAGGGCATTCAGAGCCAAGCCAGCTCGCTGCCTTCCCCCTGATCTCAGCTTCTAATCCACACAAACAGCAGCAAAGCACTGGCTTTCTAGGCTTCCTCAGAAGGCGCTTCCCAGCCATTTCTCCTCACTGGCTTGACTGCTCGCCGTGGCTAGTATTCTGGTGCCTTATGACTTAATGGGAGTTGAGAAGCGTGGTCACAGAAGTTGGAACAATCCAAAGCTCCTTCTGGTGGATTTGCGCCTGAACAAAATCCTACAGACCCCACAGAGCTTTCCTGGGAATCTCCTGACCCTCCACTTCTTTCCTCTTTGGAGCTTATGATGACACACACTTGTACTTCTTTAGGTGTTGGTAACCACTCCAAAGGTGAGAGTTTAGATCAGAAGATAAGGAGCCTTCTCACAGATCTTGTTTGAGTCATTGGGATTTATTTTACCCCCTAAGACTGGTGTAGTAGATTGAATAGGAATGCCACCCCCCCCATAGACTCATGTGTTAGAATATTTGGTCTTTTAAGCAAGTTTGAGACTGTTATAGACTATGGGGACTTTTGAAATTGGACTGAATGCATTTTTACATTATGTTACGGCTACGAGCCTACAGAAGTCAGGGAGTGGAATGTGGTGACTTATACAGGAATGACTTCCATAAACTCCTGTGTTTGAATGCTTGGCCCACAGGGACTGGCACTTTTAGGAGGTGTGGCCTTCTCGGAGGAAGTGTGTCGCTGTGGACATGGGCTTAGAGGTCTCCTCAAACTACACCCAGTATGGTCTCCTTCTGCTGCCTGTGGATCCAGGTGTAAAACTCTTAGCCCCTTCTCTAGCACCATGTTTGCCTGCACGCGGCCATGTTTCCTGACATGGCAATAATGGACTAGACCTCTGAAATTGAAAGCTACCCCCGAATAAGTGTTTTCCTTTATAAGAGTTGCCATGGTCACGGTGTCTCTATTCACAGCAGTAAAACTTTAACTTTTACAACTAGAAAGTGAACCTAAGGGCCTTATTCCTGCCTGTCTGTGACCTCTAACCCTCCCATTACACTTCATTTCGAGTCATGGTCTCACTAAGTTGGCCTTTAATGAGAATGTGCCCCCAGAGGCTCAGCTGTTTGTTTACTCGCTCTCCAGTTGGTGGTGCTGTTTGGATCACGATAGGAGTTATATCCTTGTGGGAAGAGATATGTCACTGGGGATAGGTTTAAGAACCACACAACAATCCCAGTTCACTCTGCTCCCTGCTCTCTCTTGGAGATATGAACCCTTAGCTGTTCCTGATGTCAAGGCTACCATGATTCCAGATTGTGAGGGACATTCATCCCTCTGAAACCATAAACCAAACCAATCCTTCCTTCTAGATGTTACCTTGATTATGGTGTTTATCACAGCATCAAAAGTCACTAATACAGCCGGCTTCAGGGGGACATTTTGAAAAAGAGGAAATAAAACATCCAAACTCAACGTTTTGATTACTCTTTAACAGTTGTAAATGTTGGCTCCATTGGATCTACAATCCTGCAAAATAGTAGATGATCTGACCCCTCATAGTGGGCCATTCTTCTTTTAACTGTCTGTGTTTCCTAGTCCTTTGTGGCCTAACCCCTGTGTGTGACCTTGTGAGCAAGTATTCTCCCGATTTTTGAGCAAGCTCCTTGTTACAGAATTATGATTGTATTTGTCCTGGGTCCCACACAGTGCCCTGCTTCCAGAAACATGTCAGCAAAGAGTCCAGTTGAGAGAATGCAATCAAATGGTTAACTGTGGGGGTGGCATCTGCCCTCCCTGGCCTAAATCTGGGAGCACAGACTGATGCAGCATCTTTCTTCCCCTTGGAAATGTGACAAGATACTTAGGACCTCAAGCATGCCGAGGAGTTGTTATTCAGGAAAGGGAACCAAAATGCTCCAAAGCCTGCCAGCAAGCGTGGCGATTCTCAAGGAAGGCCTTATTTTGAGAGAACTGTCTTAACATTTTCTGACAGTAAAATCTGAGAACTGAGGATCCAAAAGAAAATACCAGACAAATACCAAGATATGATGAGGAAGACTGATGAGTAAATTCCCAGAGAAGATTTCAGGGCCATCAAAAAGATGTCTTGCCCCCAATGAAGCAGTAGTGTTATATATACAGAGACACAAGAAGTACAAACGTGTTGCCGTTCTATTAAAAATGAAGGCACCACAAAGGGAAGTCAGTTCCTCAAAGCCCAGACTCCCTTCCGTACCCACATGGAAAAAGAGCTTTCAGAAAGGCAGCTCCTGTTGACTTCATGCCTATGTTATGCCAGGCTCTTCGGTACTCTAACCATCCCACTCCATCAGGGCACTGCAGCCACACCACAGTGATGTGCACTTTGTACACAGGGGAGAAAACTGGTTCTTTGGATCTCTGCTATCCACAGAGCACTGCCTGCTTCTTCTCCAATTTATTAGCTGAGCATCTTTCAGGCAATAAGAAACCAATATGACTTCTCTCTTCTTTAAGTGTGTGTGTGTGTGTGTGTGTGTGTGTGTGTGTATGTGTGTGTATGTATGTATATACATATGTATATACATATATATGTACATATGTGTGTATATATATATGGTATACATACTGTATTATATATCATACATATGTTGCATACATATTTTATATATGTATATATACATATATATTAATTTAAATTTTTTAAACTCATGATCAGAATGCAGAGGGAACCTGTCTCTCCTGGCAACTCCCAGTTGCCACAGAGGACTTAACGCATGGTTATTCATAACGATGAGCCAGTACCTCTGTCTG
The DNA here is from genome assembly GCA_019843815.1 of Montemys delectorum. NCBI lineage: Eukaryota > Metazoa > Chordata > Mammalia > Rodentia > Muridae > Montemys > Montemys delectorum. Next base: position 11,401 of record JADRCD010181032.1, read on the forward strand.
CTGACCTCTCACCCAGGTCTACTCAGATCCAAAAATGGGGTATCAGTTCACCAGACTGAACAGGGAAGAGCTACAAGTCACCATCATGAGTAATGCTGGTTGTAAGCCACAGAGCTGGCTATAAACCACAGGACTGATGCGACACTTTCCCCTTCTCAAACGTGGGCAACGGCTGAGTTCTTGCCTTCACCAGGAGGGACTGTTGTCTCCGAGCTTCCTTAGGAACAGCGTGTAGAACGCCAACCTTTACTATGGAAGGGACAGCCAAAGGAAGCAGGAAAAACCATCCGTGGCCATGCATTAATATTCTCTCCCATCTCAATGGCTTAGGGGTGAGCAGCGACTATGTGCTCCTATAATATCGTCCAAGAGAGCAAATACCTTGTGGTTACTTGGAAACTATTCCAGCATCCGTGGGTTGTAACTGCACAGCATGGGATTGCTTTTGTGCCAGACTTGGGCTGCGCATTCCAGTCCACTTCATAGCCAGACTCAGCCACTCATCAGGATTCCACCTGCGAAAGCCACCCAGGCTGTGCCAGGGCTTCTCAAGCTGCTAGGTCACTGATGAGTTTTCACGGAAGCCCTGACTGTCTAACCCTGACTCACACCCCTACCAATAAAAAGACTTGCTGCACGTGCAAAAGGTTTGCCAAAGTCTTGGGCAATTCAGAAAGCATTGTAGCCAGCCCTACCTGACAGATTTTGTCAACAGATCAGTCTCATTTGTAATCCCTTTAAATCTCCCTCCCCCATCCCCCCACCGTGTGTATGTGTGTGTGTGTGTGTGTGTGTGTGTGTGTGTACATGTGTGAGCATACACACAGGTGCTTACACATGTGTAATGTTAGGCGTTTTCCTCTTCCTTCTTTACCTTATCCTTTTTTGAAACAGGGTGGCTCACTGAACTTGGAAGTCACTTTTTTGGCTAGACTAAACCAGCCAGCAAGTTCCAAGGAGCCTCTTATTTCTGCCTCCCTGGTGCTAGAATTCCAGGCCCATGTCTCCATCCCTGGCTTTTTTAGATGGGTGCTTGAGATTTGAACTTTGATCTTCATGCATGTACCCACCCATCTACTTCCTAGTTCTTCTCCCTTTTCTTTGGATCTCATTAAGAATTGACTCTGAAATCTAAGCACCCTACATTAAGTTTCTCTTCTATTTCTACTAAGTTGGGGATAAAGAGAAAAATGTGTGTTCTAATACATTCTACAAAAAACATTATTTTTTTTTTATCCACTTTTTTTGGTCTCATGATGAAGCCATGGATCAGAGGTGAGGATAATATGAGCTGTTCTGCTTGAGAGTGGTCACTGGTGCCTTGGTCAGCATCCCTTCCGTGTGGCATTGCTAGTTTATTCTTCCAAATGAATTATCGAAATTTACCGTCACAGCTTGCTGGTTGTATTCATTTGATATCAACATGTGCCCATGCTGAATCAAGTGCTTGCTGTCAGTGCCAGGGGTGAGGGGATGAGGCTTCCTGCGCTGGGGAGGGCACCACCTATTGCCAAAGGATAATCCCTTCAAAAGGAAGGGAGGATTTTCCTTAGCCTGGGAACTCCCCAGCAGTCAGTCAGTCTGCCTGTGCTTTCAACAGCATATGGCTGAGGAGGAAGTTGCCATACCCTCTCTCCCTCCTCCACTCTTTCAGCTTTGCTTTTTCTGCAGGCCATTTGCAGTGAACTTCCAGCCACAGGGGACAGAGCGTGACACCTGGCAGGATCACAACACTGAGGTCCCCCTTGATGGAAGCACTGAGCCTGATATGCCGATACTCGTAGGACAAAGACTGGGCCTCCTAAAGTCCCAGCTCTGTGGCTGGATCATAGATGCCAGAACAGAAAGAAGAATGACCTTTGTTCTTAACTGGAAGAACCATTTACGCCCGGAGCCAAGCTCGGTTGCCACCGTGACCTCTGACATTTAGTAGGTAAGGCAGGGACACTGGACTTCCTATGTGAGTAGCGTGGTCACACTTAACCAAGAATTGCCCTGATGTGTCAATGGCTCCATTGACACATGCTTCCATGCAACGCACTACTCGGATTCCATGAGGTTAGTGACTAGTTCTCAGCCACAGACCGCTGCCTTTCCTTTCTTAGAACCGAGAACCCACCATCGGAAGATTACTCAAAATACAGGAGAAAGTAACCGAGAGGCCATCTCCACTTTGCTATTTGATTCTCCCTCCATCACACTCCAAGGCCAATAGGGCTACAGAAGTTCCTCAAACATGGCATGGAGTCCACAGAAGAGCATAGAAAAAAACCCCAAGCAGTGCCTTCTGTGGAGGGGGGTCTCACTTTTCCCGTCCTGTCTAACTTTGTGACTGAAGGTCTATTCCCTTTAGCTCAAATAGGAACGTCTCCATGTTATGCGTACCTGCTGGAAAGCCAGTGATCCCAAAGCCTCAGTCTCCCTATTTTGGACACTGGTCTCAGGGTCACTTTAGTCTCACTATTAGAATCAGCGATCACAGCCATAGCCTCCCCGACAAGATGCCAACTTCCCCGGAAAGGGTTAGGAAGGGTCTTTCTTTCCTCTTTATTTATCTGACTGACATCACTATGACACAACATTAATTCCCTCAGAGTTAATCTTAGAACTGGCTAAGCTTGAGAGCAACAGTACACAAGGTCAGACGTGCCAGTCAAATGAAGAAAAGAGACACTTTCTGAAAACACGGGTCCTTCGCCCCTCAGACAACCAGAGGTTTTGTATACACCCTCAGCAAACCTACTTCCTGAACCTGGAAGGCCTGCTCAGATTCTGAGGTGCCTGGAAGTTCTTATTAGGAGAAGGCAAATGGCCAGGCCCTGGTTCAGCCTGTGACTGCTGTGTGGGCTCTGGGCACAGCTTGGTTGCATGCCTAGGCTGTGTTTTCTGCCGTTCTGAGGCCCCTGTGCTCCACAAGTGAGCAACTGTCATGCTCAGCACTCGTTTAGAAGTGTGTGATTTTTCTCATCAGCTCAATCTCAGGAGTGATGAGAAACTTCCCTGGGGCTCCAGCCCTGCCCTACCCTGCCCTGCCCTGGTCTCCATGCTGATGTTGGCAGCTGGGGCCCCCTTTCTGATCCCAACACAGAATTCTCCCTGGAGGAGAAGGGAGTGAGAGGCCTCATCCTTTCCTCCCACTGCCCTCAGGGGGGCTGGGGGCTGGAAGGTGGGACAGAGGAGAACTTTGAGAGCCCATTCTTGGCGAAAGGTTAAAAGGAAAGAACAGAGCCACCAGCATCGGGACGACTGTCCTGAACAAACTCAGTTCTGCAAACTTTCTGATGGGCCCGGGCTGCTTCAGGTGGCTATCCAGGCATGACAGTGATTTTGGCTGACTATTAAACCTTGAGTCACTACGATAGTCTGTCAAGTCATGTGCCCCATAACCAGAGATCCTGACTTCCTATACACGGTACCCTTAACATTTTCTCTTGATGAGGGAAAGTACAGAGATGTGGCATAAACTCCATTCTCCTTCAGTGACCCAACACAAGGGACAGTCAAGTCTTCTGCATGTCAGTACCAGCCATGCTGGCCTCATCCCCCAGACCATGTTCTCCTCCAGCTGCTTGTCCCCTGTCAACCTCTGGGAATACCATCTATGATGAATTAGTAATTCAGGTTGCCAGGCTGACACATGGCTTACTCAGCAGATGAAAACCCGAATGTGGCCCGTGACTCTGGAGAGAGGGAAAGTTTCATTTGGTAGGGAACTGTAACTCTGGTCAAGCAGGGTGGTCGGGACTACTGCACTGCCCTCTGGACTGCTGGGAGAGGGGCAGACAGCCCTTTCCATCAGTTGTAACTGATAGTTTCAGGAGTTCGAGACCCCGAGAGAAGTTAATGGATGGGACCTCTGTGGCTAGTTCTGAGCTTGCAAAGTTCAGCTGGCCATGCCTATGAGGAGAGCGGACTGGTACTGCCAGAGAGGACTCTGGGAAGATGGGGGCAATACATCAAGTGCCTTTTCTCCAGGGTTTCCACTGGCCTCCTGTGATAGATGGGGGCAGAGGCACCCAGGAGAGCAGTATTTTTGGTCTGCAGCTGGGAACGTGCACTGAGTTTTCCTTAATACCCACAGCACCCAAAAGACTTTGCAGTAATACACTTTAACGCACGAAACACCCATAAATTATCCTTCAAACTGCTACAATTTCCAGCCTGGAACAACTTGGAAAAACCAGCCTAACAAGCAGGCTCTTCCTGAATCTCTGAAGTAAACCTGATGAGAAAGGTCAACCCAAAAACCACCTTCCTTATGAATTTCAGAAAGTTTTAGGAAAGCAAGAGCATTGTAATCAAACGGGGCTAACTAAGCCTTATGTTTACATTGGCTTCAAGTTGCAACACCCTGACCCCAGAGTCCTCTCTCCCTCCCCTGCAGCTTCTCTGCCTGAACCCAAGAACGCCCGCTGCCCTTCCCAATCCCGGGTGCCAGCCTCTGCCACACCTGGCAGCAGATAGCTGAATGTACTGGGTGACCCAAGCAGTAAGGCTATGCCTTGGGATGCCCAGCAGGCCCCACCGAGGGCCCCGGTGCTCCGCACTTGGAACCCAAGCTTCCAGGCTCAACCCTTGGCACCCACAATCTTAGACTCTGAAACCTGCTACAAACACCGAGTCTAGAGCATTCTGGGCGACAGATCTCTTACCTAGGGGCAGCGTGGCACTCTTGGGACTGTGAGCACTCCCCAGCTTGCGTGCTGTGCTGCTGTGCACTCGCCCTCCACCGCGCGGACTACTGCTCCGCCACCCCAGCGCGCTCGCAGCGCGCGCATCCCTCACTCCAGGCTCTCTGGAGCGCTGTCTCCTTCTAGCCTGAGAGCTCAGTCTGGGCAGGGCAGCTTCTGCAGGCGCCAGTGTTGACTTTGGGACATCTGGTCATCCTGGAACAGGGAATTTCACGACCAGAGAGACCCTCACTCCTTACGTCCCTTGCGTGCCCACGATCTCGTGATCCCTACATCTACTCAGGACACTTCTTTCAAGGGTGCGTTTCAACCCACAAAGATCTAGCTAGACAGGGATCGAAGCACACCGTCCCAGGGAGCCCAGCAACCCCGGTCCGCCGCACCGCACTGCACCCCTATCGGGGCTCGGCTCAGAGCAGCCTGACTCACCGATGCGCTCCCCTCCGGCTCCAAGCGCTCTCTGCCGTGCTGGAGCACAGAGCTTCTGTAACAGGCTTCCTGGATGTATTTAGCCCCTCCTTCAGGCCTCGAGACACACCCTCTCCAAATCCTGCCCCCCACCCACCCAACCCCTCCCTCTCTGGCCAACCCCAATCCCAGCCCCGCACCTGCTGTGACTAGACCCAAGGGGTCCGGGTTGGGGTTGTTAGGGGTCCTGGGGACCAAGCATGGATAGCTCCAGGAGATTTGGTGGGACCTAGCCAGGAAAAGCCAATCAGGGAAGGATTCAAAACCCGAGGTTTTGATGAAAATGCATGAGATAGGGGTGGGAGGTCACATACACAAAGAGAGATTTTCTAGGGCACCAGGCAAGGTAGCTGGCTCCAAACACCAATGGGCAGACAGGCTGAGCAGGGCTGAATTGATTGGCTGAGTTAGAGTCCCTTTACCTCTTACCCTAGTTCACTGCCTTGCTAGTCTCCTGGGATAACTTAGTCTCCTCTGGCAGCCAGGACATCAGGTGTGACTATCTCTGCAAATCCTGAGAGTTGAAGGAACACACCCAGGAAGCTCCTGGATTAGCCAGTGCCGAAACCAGGCAGAAGTAGAATTAACTAAAATGTCCAGACAGCGGTGTATCTGCCTTAGGTGCCCAGATTACCCCAATTCTCACTCCCACCGCCAGCCTTAGGGCTGGGATTGCAGGAGCCTCCCTGGAGATCTGGACTCTTGGATACTGTAGATGGAACTGTGTCTGTATGTCCCCTACATGCTTCGAGATCTGGGGTCCTAGGGCTTCCATCAGTTTTTAAGAGTCAGAGAGCACAGACCCGGTAGAAGGCCAAGCCTCTGCACCACCCCACGGCCCACCTCAATTCCTTTTCATCCCTTTTGTCTACTTTTGAGGGTCCTCAGCTGGCCCTCCAGAATTTCTCGGATCTGATAGACTCAGGAGCTGATGGGGGCTTCACCAGTTTGACCTCCCCTTCCCTTAGGGTGTTTCTACCTCAGCCTCAAGGCAAAAATATACCTAAAGTCAAAATTTTCACCAAATGTGCATGAACAATTGTAATCAAGTTCTATGGGCTTTGGAAATTAACACACGTGTGTGCATGCACACACACACACACACACACACACACACACACACGTGCACGCACTTGCACATGTGCACACTCCTGTGTGAAATGACTTTTCTTCCTTTGTAAAGACGTGTTCTATGCCCCACCCCCATCCTCATGAATGCCATAGGAAAGAATGGATACAGGAGAGTGAGTGGCAGAGGGAAGGTGAGGCACTGAGTCTCCCCACAGTTGGTGACACCTTAGTCCAGGCAAGAACCATGTTCCATGAAGTTGGAATGGACTGAGGCCCAGGTGGTCCTTTTTCCCCATTGCTAGTCACTTGGGGGAAGGAGAAATCTATTGATGTTTTTCCAGCCCTCTAACTTTGACTTTGTCCTCACACCTGCCATCATTCCATTCCAGGTACTTTAGGGAGGATGAAAGAAGAGAGTGAGTTTTTCTTGCCTTGCTCACATGCTCTGTGAGGTCCAGACTGGGGCTGGTGGATGAACAGATTGTAGGAGTAAAGGTGAGAGGCCAGGGGACACAGAATAGCAGAAAGCAGAGTTGGCATCATGGGTCATGATGCTTTATTAGAAAACTTATCACTGTTAATTAAACAACTAACGATTACCAGACAATCCGATACATTTCTCCATTAACCGAATAACACGGTACTGTACTTTTTTTTTTAAGCACAAGCCCAAATAATAACTACCTGTGCATTCAGGGTTGGAATTACAAACTACAGAAGCTGAGCTTTTGTATGTGTCCTTGTGGTATCGCCTTGAAGGACAGAAGGTTTCCAGTCACTTGTGGTTCTTTTCAAAAGAAGAAAATTTAAAAAGCCAAGTGAGTAAAAATCTAAGCCCAGCTGTCCGGCCCCCAAAATTGTTGATCAGATTCGCGTGGCTCAATAAGAGTTTAGCTGGCTCTAACTAGATCTGTCTCTGTCTTTGAAGGATCTTGAGCAAGTAAGACTATGTAAACAGCAAATCATCATTTACTGAGTTTACCCTGTGCTGTGTACTGGGAAATGGCTGCCACCTGGCACAGGGACCTGATATGTGATAGCCAGTTGTGGGTGTCAAGTCATCCACCCATCCTGGGTTAATTTCCGTAACAGGTCAGTCAGCCTGGCTTCCAATGTCCATAGTCAGGTGCTTACTCTTTTTGCCTTTTCCCCTTTCAAGGACTCTCAGAAGTGTCCTTCTGGGTCCCTGAGCAAAGGACCTTGAGGCCTGGCTCAGATACATTTATAGGAATGAAAACCAGCTGAGAGGGCAGTGGCCAGGAGGCATGGTGCCGACATGCAGAGAATGAGAATGTTTTGATGTACTAGATTTTCTCGAAAGAGCTTTTTATCCAGGGCATCAAAATAGCCAGCAGCTGATGCACGTGCTGACTCGGAGGACAGCGGGACAGATTGTGGTGTGCACGGTAATTGTTGTTATTTCTGAGGATGCAGAAGCCTGCAGCCATTGAGAGCCTCATCAACAGCAACACAGTGCAGCACTGACCTCCTGGCCTGCCTCTGCCTCCCCGCCACACTCTTCTTCCAGGTGTTCTGGCCTAATTTCTAGAGACCAGTCACATCTTCATCCCTGACCGCTTAGCCGAACTCCCTCAGCCACCAGGGTCTATTATATGCACAGTACTTGCTAGTTTCTTGTCTTAGTCACTTGCACGGACACCAACTGAGATGTCAGCTCTAGCCCTCAACCCCCAGCCCCATCCACAGTCCTTCCTGCCCTTCTCATCTTTCTTTTTTCTTCTTCTTTTGTTTTTGTTTTTGTTTTAAGGTACGGCCCTCATGTCACCCATTCACTATATAGCTGAGGGTGACTTTAAATATCTGATCCTCCTGCCTCCACTTCCCTAGTGTGCTTACAGACCTGTGCCACCACACCAAGTTTATGCAATGCTGGAGATCAAAATGCAGGAGGGCCGCCTGGCTGCTTGACAAGCACTCTCTATCCACATCCCTGGTCCTTCATTCCCTGCAAGGTCTGTCTCATTGGATGCTCCAGAGCTAGAAACATAGCAGTTCCACTCTTGTCCTGTGGGGGCACTGTGGCTCAGAAAAGCAATCACCTTGAGAACAGGCAAGCTGTGGCCCATTGATGTGACCTTGGGAGAAAGATCTAAACTGTTAGGGCCATAATAGTTATAATCACTATAAAACTATAATTATATTGATTAAATATATTAAATCAATAATTTAAAGCACATGTTCTGCCCAGTCCCATTGTAGGCACTGCGGATTCGGCCAGAAATAAAGCTGACTTTAGACACATGGAATTTAAGTTCTAAAAAATTCCCATCACCAATTTAATATTTAACAAATAATTTATTGAATGTACATTGTAAGGTGGGAGGGCACAAAGGAAGGCAAGCAATGATGTTAGAGGTAATACTCCTTAGGCACAAGAGAGTCAAGAATGTCTCTGGGGATAAAATCCTGTCCCTGACCATTGTGAGCTTCCACCTTCTCAGTCTTGCCTGACTCTGACCCCTCAAAGATCCCTAGTACTCTTGGTTGCCATGTGGATGACCTATATCAGGTGCAGATGCTCCTGGTACTGTCTTCAGAGTTCTCTGTCTTCGTAGCAGCTCCCTAGGGTCCCTTATGAGCCTGTGGTTCAAACAAGTTTGCCTGCATCCAGGTCCTGAGTGGGGAAATTCCTGCGGGGCCACCACAGAGGTGCGTCTAGGACAGGACCTAACACCACCACCTTTGCAATCCAGCTCAATATATTTCATGAAATTCAGTTCTAGGACAGGAGCTATACAAAAGGTAACAGAGATCAAGAAGGAATGTGTTCTTACCCTGTAAGCACCCACTACCCAGTGCAAAAACAGGCCTGTAAATGAATGGCAAACCTGTAGGGAAAGATGTGGCCATTCAAAGGATATAGCGTTTGATCCACTTTGAGCTTCAAGGAGCCTCCATTATTGTGCTAGATGTCCTTAGCCTGAATTCCACATTCTTTAAGGAGACTGTGTGTCATCTGTCCCTCCATTCTCCTTGCTACTTGCTTGGCTTTGCTCTGGCTCTGGCCTTGGGGTTTTTCTTTGGCAGTTCATTTCATAAGTAATGGCAGTAACTCTGGCCCCTAAATATGTTCACAAGTCCTCAAAGGCCATTGCTCTAATCCCTTCTTCTTGCTCATTTAGATAGACCTCTTAGACTCTCCAACCACATTTCTAGTTGGGAGATTTCTCTGAACCCCCAAGTCAAGCCTGACACTCTTTCTAGATGCTTCTATGAACAATCTACAAGCCTTAGAGCACATACCTAACACATTTTTGTGAGTGAGATATTGTCTGTGCTTTGATGCATGAGTAAGAACTACAAGAAGTCTGCTGGGAAGGGCATCGTCTGAGACAGAAAGAATAACTTAGAAAAAGAATGGGTCAGAACCAGTCTGGAACTGGTGGGGCTTGAGGTGGCTATGCGTGAAGTGTGAGTGTGAGGTTCAGGGGGACTGGGATACGATGAGTAAGAACAAATACGGGCAAACTACCTGGGTTTGTTGTGCCAGTTTGGATCAACAATGATGACTCCCTGAGCCAGGCACTGGGACATGATCATGCAGTGACTCATTCAGAATAAATGTAGTGTGTAAATTGATTTATGCAATAAGAAATGGCAGGGTAAGGGGCAGTGAGGGAGAGAAATGGAGCTCATGGATGCCCCCATATTCCTAGTTTGTCTGACCAGGTAGACGAGAGTACTAGCTATAGAGAAGGGTTATCAACGGGAGGTCGTGTGGTGGGAATATGAGGGGCAAAGGTCTTTAGTTTAGGGTTTTGTGGGGGCATGTATGATGTTAAAGTGTGTGTACAATAGAGAAACGAGAGATTTATGAGCAGTGCCAAGGCTAGCAGTCCTGGCACAGTGCACATAGGCTGAAGTAAACAGGCTCAACATTGTCTCCAAGTCGATGATGAAGGCTCACCTCCCCAACAAAGCTACACCATCCTCTGTTAGTGCTACACCAACTGTAAGACATCTTCCAGAGGTCAGAGGTCAGAGCTCAGAGCTCAGAGAATCAGATCACTTGCTTGAGTGTTCTCTGCTTCTCTCATACCTGTTTATTCCTATAGTAAATGCTCAGACCCCATGACGGGGTGCATGCCAAAAACAGGGAAAATGAGGACTCTCAGAGGTGAGCACTTGACCCGTCCACCCTTTCCATCCTGGCCTCCTCTCTGCAGCCCACAGGAAGTTCTTTCTCCTGTTCGTTGCCACAAGAACCTCCTATGTTGTATCTTGAGCTCTCTCTACCCCAGGTTTAGGAAGACTCTATGGTCAAATCCTCCAAGCTTTGCTCTTAATACTTTATGGGAGCCAAAGGAATTCAAAACACTTGATTTTCTTTTTTTACTTGTGAATGCTTGGCTTTCAAAAGCATTGTCTTGCTGTGGACTCAGAAATTCTATTCTTGATGTGGAAAGATGAATATTGGCTCTTTCTGTGTTCTAACTACAGCAAGCCTAGAAGCAGCCTATGAAAACCATGTGCTTCTGGAGGGATGCTGGCAGATCACACACTGGGAAAAGTAAGAGAAAATGTCCATGCATCTGACAGTGCCACACGGCAGGCAACAGGTCGACTCGCTCTGACTCTCTGTGTGTGTCTCTCTCTGTCTCTGTGTGTCCCTCTGTATGTGTGTGTCTCCTTTCCTCTGTTCCTTCTGTCCTTCTCCTCCCTCCCCATCTCCCTTTTTTCCTCTTTTTTTCTTTGTAAGTCACACACTCACACTATAACCTGGAGTGGCTTTGAACTCACACCAGGCCTGTTTCCTAAGTGTCCTGAGTGCTGAGATCACAAGAGCAGCCACACACCCAGCAGCAGAGTACTTTCCCCACTAAACTCTAAAACCCTTAAGAACTGGAGGTAGCCATCACAACACCTGCTGTGCTGCAGGTGGTAAACACACTTCAGCCTTGATGGTAGCAAGAGGCCTGGTTCAAATAGAATTTCACCTTCTGCCAGATTCTGAGTCTGGAAGAAGTTCCCTTGGGGCAGGACAGCTCAGCATGCTGCATCACCAAATCTCAATTATTTCTACTCTCAGAAAACAGACTTGGACTGTCCGGGCTGGTTTCTCAGAGCGATCACATTTCAGGGGACAGGTGACAGAGCTGACTAGGAAAGGTGGAAAGGTGTAAGAACTAAATCACAGGGTTATGGAGTAGAATACTAAATCTGTATAAGTTTAAAAATGGCTCATTGATTAATTCTCTCCCCCCCCTCTCTCTCTCTCTCTCTCTCTCTCTCTCTCTCGTGCCTCATTGCATGTCCTCCTCTCCTCCTTAGACGCTCACTCTTTCCTTGGTGTTCTTCAGTCCTGCCTAACCCTTAGGCAGACACAATCTTGAGAGGCAGCCCCACTGCCTAAGTTAGAGGTCCTCTTCCTCTGTAGGCCAACGTTCCTTTGATGGGACTTCCACAGTGTTCCAGCCACGTGCTTTTCTCTGTTCCTTCTCTCCTCTCAAACCCCTGCAAGCTCCCCTGTGCACTGGCAGAGGCCATGCTACCCACAGTGTTCAGGGGAGCACACAGTAGGTACATGGCTGCGCACAGTAGGTGCTCCACTCATAGTTGCTGCAGAACTATCTGCTGACATGCATACTCTTTGGTCATATCTTGAATTTTTTTGGTGGCTGTATGAAAAAAAAATTCACAGCCAGACTTTGCTGCGTAGCATATAACTTTCTCTGAGAGAGGTGGGTGCATACCCTCTCCTCTTGAGCTCCCGGGCATACATGGTCCCTGAATGCACTGTGTCTCCCTGTATATCGGTAGCCTGGGCCCAGTGGGCTAGAGCAGGACTTGGGCAGATGGAGATGGACTTGAGTGAGCATCCCAAGTTAGACCAAATGCACCTGAGGGGCTTGCAGAGAGCAGAAGTGGATCCCAGCTGGGGCTCCTTTCCCTAGCTCCCAGCTCCTGGGCTGTTGGTGTCCTCAAGCTTCTTTGTGCCCTCATTCTGCAAGCCTGAGAGGGGCGGGGGTATTTTTTTGGTTCAGGATGGAGATTCATTTATCATCATTCTAATTTTAAAAGTTCCCCATGTGCAGAGATGACTCTGATCTTCATCAGGGGTTTATTTCTCCCTATTAGCATCCCATTATACAGTCCCTGACAGATTAATCACAGCTATTGTTGTGCTGTTTATTCGACACACTGTATAATTTTACTTTCAAAATGTTATTTTAATTAAGAAGGAAGTGCACTGGGGGAAGGCATTTTCCTAACAGACAGGCTTCTCTGGGCCTATCAAGCAGGTGTATGCTCCCTGCTTGCAATAGCAACATCTCCAGCACCAGGGAGGAAGTGAGGGCTGGCGTTCTATGAGACAGCCTTCCGAATGTGAGTAACTGTGAATAACTCATTGCAGTTGATGTGTGTACTTTCCCAGCAATGTTTCTTCGTTGTCTTTTAAACAAATAGCATGTTTTTGTGATTTAAAAAAATATGGTTGGGGTTTTGTGGGAATTTATAGGGGACACAGGTGGAGCCATGATTTTCTGCTTTACCTAAGTCTTGAATTCACCCAGCCCCAGTCACTTGCTCGCTGTGTGACTTTAGACAAACTACTGAACATCTTTGAGCAACGCCTTCTCAGAGACGGAAGATACCCACTTTGAGTACACATCAGATGTTGAAAGGTTTAGCCAAGACCATGTGCATAAGTCACTTAGGAATGGTTCTTGACACATAGCGTTCAGTAGAGGAGTCCTTATTCAGTTCATCGCCTTCTGCTCAGACAGGCCAGAGGTGCCCAAAGAGCAGCCTCATGACAGGAATAGGCCCAATGGAGGCACGTTTTGCAGAGGGCCTACGTTGGTTTGGAAAGAGTAACCGCTTTGAAACCACAGAATCCAGAAACACATTGCGACTTCACCATTTACCCTCAAGCACTGGTATCAGAGCCAGATACCAAGTGGTTGGAGAAACAAGTTCATTTTTTAAAAAAGAAAAAGTTTTGTGGTGAGGGAAACTATGCTTGCACAAGAGGCCCAAAGAAGGAAAGCTCCTATGTGCAATGTCCTTTCACTGGAGAGAGATGAAGTAGTTATTTTGTGACCCAAATGAGGCAGAGGCCCAAATTAAAATCTGCTTGTCAAGTATACCTCGGTGCAGATCAATCCTGGTTCATCTGCATGAAGTCAGTGCCAGCATCATATGATGAGACCTGCTTGGCTACTTGAAGTGACCAGAAAATTTCTTCTGCTCTTGAAACTTAGCCTATTGCGGTATAGAAGAGTGTCTAGAAGTAAGGGACTTCTATCCTGCTGCTAGAACTTAGGAGCCATTGGCCCTGACAAAGAGCTGCAAAACAAGAGAATAAAAACGTTCTAAAATTGCTACATTAAAACCACCATTCCCACTGGCCACCCTACATTAGGTCCCATTTGAACAAAGTTCAAGGGATAACCACAGTTCTTTGTTGTGCTGGAATTTTGTCATTTCAAATACCAAGCCCTCTGAGATTGAGGACTCGGCTCTTTTCATGTCTGCATCAGCAGAACCGAATACAGGAGTTGGAAGAACTGTCTTCAGAAATAGTCATTAAACTTGAACTGAGTAAAATTGTTTGAAGAACAGGGCCATTGTTTAGATCATCCATTGTAGAGAAGTCTTTGTTGTAATGGGGGCTTAAACTGTGTTCTTTAATAACAGCTGGGATCGGTTAGGCTAGAATAAAGGTATAAATGGGGGGTGAAAATCTGAAGACGGCACATCTGGCTTTGCCATTAATGGAGTTTAGCATGGAGTTAATATATGAAACAGGCTGTGTGTCCAGGAACAGCCCACTGTCGCGTGGTTCCAAGCCTGGCTTTAGCGATCTGTCCACACCCCTTGCACGTGTGCAGGGAAAGACAAAATTGGTTTGCATTGGAAGAAAGGGAGGCTGACCCAGCACATCCAGTTCAGTATTTGCAGAGGAATGGAGCACGGAGCATGCCTTTTTATGGGGACATCTCTTTTCCAATGAAAGCGAATTCACTGGAAACACCCTGCCGTAGTTAACATTTTTATAGACTTCTATGCACTTTCGGCACTTTTATGTAATGCAGATATTTGCTTAAACTTCAGAAGGGAAAGTTAACACACTTTTAGTTTATCCTACACTTTTTTTTTTCAAACATTGAGGCCCAGTGCAGTTTGCAAGCTGTCCCTCCAGCTACTAAGGGCTCTGACAGTGGCTACTTGGCCTCCAGGGCTGTGAATCTCCTATAGCAATGTTTTTCTCTTCAAGTGACTTCTTTTGCTTGGGTGTCTCAGAAGAGGAGATTCTGATCTGAGTCTCTTGTTTACCATTGTGCCACCCTGGGACATTGCCAATCTACCTAAAATGGTAGTTTGGCTCCCAGGGACTCCAGGACAGGTCTGTGACAAACAAAAGTGACTGAACACGGACATTGGCCAAGGTTTGTAAAACATCAGAGAAGATTTCCAATGTAATGACTTCAAGTTGATGTTTTAAAAGGTACAACGAATAATAAAAATCCAATAAAAATCACAGTTGGGGACTATTCAGGTTTGAAGTATGACCCAGGGATGCATAATCCAAATGATTCTACTCTGCGTGCTAGGAGACAGTATGCTAGGAGACGGAGAGGCGGGCTGCCACTGTCTGTTTTTAGCTGTGCCTAACCCATGGGGAACAGTGTAAAGAATGCTTTGCAAGAAGAATAGCACAAAGCTGACAGGCAGAAAAGCTCCATCCAGGACAGAATGAAGAAGGGGCTTGAACATGTCCTGTGCCTTCTGGTGGCAGAAACACCAAAAAGGCAGGGTTTTCCCCACTAGTTCCTTTTATAGTAATTTTTCTTCTCTAATTTGGTCATTGGATCAGAACCAGTGAAATCAAAGGTAGGGTAAGTGAAGGTGCTCCCCAAGTTCTGCTTGAGACTGATCTACATATAGTAAAAGCAGCCCCCTCCCTGCATTCCTAGGGAGGCCCAAACCCAGTCCAGAGTACCTTCATCCAGGCAGGGCGTTGTATAAGAAGGAAAGAGTTGCTGAGTCGGGGGCCTCCTCTCTGGATCTCAGCTTTGCTATGTCTCTACCTTGACCTTGTGTAGTGTCCCTGGCTTCTCTGGACCTACCTTGGCTTCTCCAAATTAAATGAGATTCCAACTAGGGTTTCTTGGAGTTGCAAGTGGCTAATGTGAATTGTTCCCTATGACGGCTACCCCTCTAGCCTAGGTCTTTTCATTTCAAAATAGACCTCAGAAGGGCAATGCTGAGCCAAGAGAAATGGATCTTTAGTGGTGAAATTTGGGTCATTTTGCCCACCACATCAAAGGCTGTCTTTTTTTTTTTTTTTTAAATGGAAAGCAGGTATAAAGGGGGTATGGTTTGGAAAGTTGAGGGCCTCTCATCTTCAAGAAAAACTCTTGGAGTCATCTGTGTCTCCCTTCTTGTCCATCCACTCTGTCAATTGTTATGCTCAGTGCTGGTTGCCTCCATTGCTGCTGCTGCGGCACAGACCGTCCCCTCTTCCTAGATTATGGTGGTGCTGTCAAGCTTGTCCAAGCTTGACCTTCTCGGCCAGTGCTTAACACCAGCTGCATCCAAGACAATGTCTCTAAAGCTCCCCATTTCCTCAACCTTCACCTCTTCTTAGACTCCATGTCAGTCAGCTAGGGCTAGATCACGTCGAGGAAGTGAGCAACACCAGTCACAGCAGCTTAGCCCAACACAACCTACTTTTCATTCAAACTGTATTGTCCAGTGGGGCTCGCTGAAGGGACTCTGTTCGTGGTGGTCACTGGAGTGGGGAGGGTCTGACTTGAGGAAGCCTCCCTCGGTCACCCAAGCAGGGATGAAGACAAGGCAACCCACGTACAATGGTTCTCAAACTCTGGCCCCAAAGAAGACAACTACCTGTACTTCTGTTCTATTGGGAGAACAAGTCACATGCCTTTCAATGGGGGCCAAGAAGGACCATCCAATCACGTGACGTACGGATTGGAAATATCTCACAAAAAGCACGAGGTTGCGCTACATCTTTGTGTCTCCCTTGGAAGGTACTCCATGTGCTGAGGTTGCTCTAGGATCCAGAGCAACAAGGCCTTTTAGCCCCAGGACCTCTCAGAACTCACTGTATCCTACTGTCTCCTATATACTCCTCAGAACATTTGCACTTGCTTTCCAGTCGTGGGGATGCTCTTCCTCTAAATGTCTGCATCGCTCTGTCCTTTCATACTGGAGTCCTTGCTTAGTGTCTGTAGTGGCTATTCCTGGTTGTCAACTTGACTACGTCTGAAATGAATTACAATCCAGAATTAGAAGGCTCACCTGTGGCCCTAATCTGGAGGCTGAGAGATACAAGTTTCTGACCTGAATCTTGGCATGGAGACCTTGAGGAATAGTGGCTACGAATCCCACAGGATTAACATAGAAAGCTCTATGAGTTCAAGGTCACCCGGGGTTAAAGGTGTGGTGGCACACACCTTTAACCTGGGCCACACTTTTTGCTAGAGACGTATATAAGGACATTGGAAGAAGGAAGGCTCTCTCTGCTTTGCCTGCTTGCCTTGTGGGACTGAGCAATTGCTGGATCCTTGGACTTCCATTCACAGCTGCTGCCGTGACTGTTGTTGGGAGTTGATTGTTGGGAGTTGGACTACAAACTGCAAGTCATCAATAAATCCCTTTACTACATAAAGACTAAGTTCTGTGACTCTAGAGAACCCCTAACTAAGACAGTGTCCCTTCATGAGGACTTTCCTTACCACCATAATTAGAATGGACGCTTCCCTCTCCCCTATGCACACCAGGCCCTGCCTCCTACTTGTTCTCTGCACCTCCAACATCTGGGGTTACATCGTCTCTGTTGTCATCCTTGGACATAACTGGGCAGAGTGTAATTCGGAAGCCTGGGCTTTGCTCTGCTTAGGTTCAAATCTATAACTCTGCTTCCTAGACAGCAACCTTGGGGAAGACACTGACTTTCTCTATACCTCAGCCTCCTTGTCTGTAAGATGGGTTGATAATGGTGCCCACCTTCCCCGGCATGATGGGGGAGATGAAATACGTAAAATCTGTAGAACAGGAAGCTCCTCGTGACAGTAAGGTTTGGTACTCTGCATTGTCATCTGAGTCACTGCACTGGAATACAAGTTCCACGGGGCAACGAAATTTGAACTTTCCAATACCAATCCCCAGAGCAGTGTCTAGTGTCCAACAGACAGCATAGGTCCTTGACTGCATGAATGAGTGAGTGGCTGACTGAGTGAGAGGTGTGTTGGACAAAGCGGCCAGTACTTACTTTCCTCTGGTTCCTTCTGTCCCAGAGGTCTCTAGGCCTTAGCTTGGTGAGGACTGCAAAGTAGCCAGCTCTCTCATCAGACCAGGCTGCACAGAGTCCCTGAAACACCTGCTAGGGGATGTCCCCTGAGGTGACAGGGTGGCACGGCTTTATCTGATCAGGAAGCATCCTGCTGCACTCTGAATCTGAGCATAAAATGGACTCCCAGAGGGCAGATGAGAACCAGAGTGCTCTGCAGTGACCCATGCCTCATTCGCTGGTCAGCCTCCATTTCAGCCTTGAACCGGTGATCTGTTCCTGTGGTATAGGATATGTCTGTTCCCACTGCAAACTGGGACGCTTACTAATGTTGGGATTTGTCTGGGATCTGTCCCTGTGGGGAACATGAGAGCCCAGCAGCCTTCCCTGGGTCAGGCACAGAGCAGCTTTTGTCAAATACCTAAACTGATGGGTTTTAGAAGCCCATCAAATAGAAGTCAAATAGCACAGCTCCTCTCTAGTATGTTGAAAAGAATTTTGATCTCCTGCAGTGTGGGAAACTGCAAAGAGAGCTACCAGAGACCATTTCTCTCCCCCCTTGCAGTTGGACCAATTCATTTAATAGCACAGACACGGAATGTGTTCATAAGAGGCATCTGCAATCCTGGGGCCTCGTGGTGCCCTACCAGTGGATGAGATCTTCACAGGTAGGTCAGATGCCAGAGGGACCTCAGTGACTCCAGCAACTTCCTGATTGGTCTCATCTAAGCTGACTGGAGCGTCCAATTGTGGAACTGGCTTAAGATTACAAAGCAGAGCACAGATATTACAGGAAATTCCTGGCAATAAGGCCGTGTGGTGTTTCACCTTCTTAAATGTACTGCACACAGCACTCCCTCAGGTGAGCAGCAGTGAGAGGGGAGCCATCGAGAGTATCGGGTACCAGAAAGAACTCTCAGATCTGAATTTGATTTTGTCTGCGGATGCTAGGTTCTGTGCAAGGCCCATGGAGCTATCACTTTCTTGTTTGTGCTACTCAGCCTTCAAGGCTTTAGTGTAAAAGCTCTCTAGCATGTGCTCAGAGCCATGAGTGACAGGAGATAAGGAGGGAGGAGCCTATGGCTCTTTCCCTTCTCTCCTTGGAACCTGGCTTGGGAAAATGTTCCTTGTCCTGCTTACTCACATGTATGAAGAGCTAGTAGCTCACTAGTTGGGAACCCTCCACCCAACCCGTGGCCTATTTGGGCCCCCTTTTTCTCCTTAGAAAGCACTCACATACCGATAGTTATGTTTGCAACTTGCTCTGGAGCTTGGCTCTCAGAAGAGTAGTGAAGTAGGTAAGGCCTACATGCTTTTCTGTTCCTTTCCCAACCTCAGCATCTTCTAACCCTGTTCGAATTGGGCAATGTCTGTGTGTTGGTTTCTCATCTTCAAAGTACTATATGGATGGTAGTGTGTAAAACTCAAAATTTAAAAAGAAGCTAGAGGAAGATGGAGGAAGGTTTGTTTGAAGCATTATTATGAGCAATGACTGTGGACAGAATGCCAAATGCATAGGAAAGCAAAACTTGAAAAACAGGATTACAGCAAACATCTCCTATGGCATAGGAGCCAGTCAACAGAGTGAAGACACGGCCCCAGAATGAGAGCAAAGCTTTGCCAGCTATTCATTGGACAGAGGACTACTATCCACAATATATAAAGAGCTCAAAAACCTTAATAAAAATAGATGATCCACTTAAAATGGGCAAATAATCTAAATAGCCCTTTCTCAAAATGAGAACTACAATAGCCAATAGCTGTATGAAAAGGGACTTGGTAGCATGAACCCATAAGGAAAATGCAAATCTAAATTGCAATGAAATAGCATCTCACTCCAATTACAACAATCATAATTAATGAAACAAAACAAAACAAAATAAAAAATCAATTGCTTGTTTAAAAATATATATGAAGGAAAAGGAACTAAGGCACACTCTTGGTAGGAATATGAATGAGTCCAGACACTGAAAACAGTTCACACAATGTAACAGAGTATGAACGTATGAAATTGAAATCAGTCTTTCTGTGTCTGTTTCTTTTTTCTTTTCTTTTTTTTTCTTTCTTGTTACATTAGTTTTTTTTTTAACTTTTATTGGATTATGATGAGAAAAGTTACATGATTTCAATGTATCTGAATTTGTTAACATTTAAAAACTTTTTAAGTAAATAGAATTAAATCACATTCTTGTTTCCCTTTTGTACCCCACTCCTCCCAGAGACCCCCCTTCAATACCTACAATATCTTTTTTGTCATATTCCTTAAAATTTATAAAATATTATAACAATACAAATAAGTATTATAAAAGTTGTTTGATATAAAACAACAATAAATTTAACAGTCTTATGTAGGTGCTCATCTACAGAAATAGTGAAAATACATTTTTCTCAATATAAATTTTAAATAACTCCAAACATATTACCTGTATACTTCAAAATAATACATCACTACTGGTATTTTCCTAAATGA
>JADRCD010181039.1:0-31851 GCA_019843815.1 Montemys delectorum
GTGTGTGTGTGTGTGTGTGTGTTCGCCTGCGCGAGCGTTATTAGGAGTTCTTCAGGCCCTTTGCTAAGGAAGGCTTCTATTTCTCAGATTTACAATTCACTCTTGAAGCCCAAGGGCAAAAGGGGAGAGTAGGTGCAGATTCATTCCACACATTTGGGGACTAACCCTTGGTGGCGCTTTGAAGTGAGCAAACTTCCTCAAGGTTTGCACAAGCCACGCACACGCACACGCACACGCCGGCCCATGCACAGGCCCCCTCAATCCTCCCCAAATTCCTGCCCTCTCCCCACCCCCAACTTCCCTCTGACTTCCCCGCCCTCTAGTCAGGGTGTCAGTCCGGCCCCTTTAAAGACATTCCTGAGGGCGTGGTTTCGGTGACGTCAGCACAGGGCATGAATGAACAGGAGCGGGTTCTCACCCAACTTCCATTAAGGACTTGGGGCAGGAGGGTAGAAGTTGTCTGCGGCTGCGGGCGAGCAGGAGCGAGACATCGAGGCCGGCGTGCGGACAGCAGGAATCGCGGGGAGCGAGGGGTGCGGCATGGAGCTCCGGGCAGTCGGCTTCTGCTTGGCGCTGCTGTGGGGTTGCGCGCTGGCGGCCGCGGCGGCACAGGGAAAAGAAGGTGAGTGTCTACGCGGTGGCCGCAGCTAGCAGGGACTCCGGGACATAGGACCCCGGGGGTCCCAGCCTCCTCTCTGGGGCGCACCTTTGGAAACTGACTTATGGCTGCTGGGTCCCAGCGCGCGGGGTTAAGGCAGAGCGCGCGGGCTGCGGTCGGGGACGATCCTCGGGACCCATTTTCTGAGATTTCAAGTTCTCTGGAACTAAGGGATCTCGGCTGGGGCGCGCAGGGCTCGGAGGCCGCGGAGAGGGGGACGCGGCGCCCGCCACGCGGTTGCAGCCCTGTGGCGGCTTCTGGAACGCGACCCCCGCAGGGCGCGCGGGGTCTCTCAGGAGAAAGGAGGCGTCTCAGTAGGGTTTTCCGGGCGATCGGTCTCTTAGTAACCCGAGTTCACTTAACTCATCTGCCCCGATTTCGCGCGGAAGGCATTTGGATGCAGGCCGTGATTTTTGGGGAGGGGTCTTCTCGGTGCCCTGTACCAAGCAAAAGGGTTTCTCTACGCCCCATCCGCTTTTTCACTGGGATCCCCTGGGCCAGCCTTGGGAGCGCCTGGAGTCAGCCTCTGCCACTCACACCTTCCCTCCTTCCCAAGCCGCCCTCCCAAGTTCGGGAGACAGGTTAAGGGCTGGGAGCGAGAACAGGAAGTCCCAAAGTCAAGTGTTCTGAGCAAGGGGTGACTCAGAAGGAGGAAATGCGGCAGGTGGGGTTGCGGCCTCCCGCGGTCTGGAGCCGTCATCTCGGGGCCACGGGGAGCCCAGGCACCTGGAGGTGGGGGAGTGAATCACCTGCCCCCGCCCCAGCGTCTTGGAGCCACGCAAGGTGATGGGGGCCGTAGAGGTTGCCTTTGCCCAAGGCGCAGCCGGGGGTGTGCTTGGGGGAGTTGTCCCCCAGCTAGGGTCTCCGAGAGGGTGGGGATTCCTGCCCTGCCCTTGGCCGAGGATCTTCCTGTCCACCCTGCCGGAGCAGGCTTCCGTTTCCCCACAACTAAAACTTTTCCCTGCTTTTGGCCATAGCGAGTCCCCTGCGGACTCCAGCTGGAGGTGGGGGGTGGGGGGAACGGGGACAGGGGAAATCGCGGAGCAACCCCTGGTTGGTGAGAAGTTTCCTTAGCCTTTTCGCCTTGCACGTTGGGAGGGTAAAAGGCCAGACTGGCGCTCTTGGAGGGTGGGGAGTTAGGGGTAGATGGGGTGTTAGATCCTGGCCCTATCCCGAGGACAGAATAACACCTCCCCCCGAAGTTGCTTTTGTCAAGGTGTGAATAGGGATTCTGAGACCCTCACTCTCCTCTCCCTGATCCAACTTGTGGCTGTCTATTCTTGTGAACTGTGGTTGGGGAGAGAGGAAAGACAGCTGGGATTGCTAGAGGCCTTCCTGGGCTGCCACGGAGTTGAGGATTAGACGTCTGCTTTGCTGTGCGGGCTCCTGACCCCCAGCCCCCAGCAGGGAAGCCTCAAACAATCTTGTACTTGTGCCTCTGGGTGCATCTGTCCTCCTCGCCCCAGCCTTTGTGATTAATCCCGTTCTGCATGGCACCGAGGAGAAAAGGGGTGCGGATTGCTCGTGGTCGTGGAAAATTCTTGTCTAAGCTCCGGACTCCCCAGGAACACTGTGTCTGGGGGTGGGGTTGGGAGTAGGGTCGTGACCCAGCTGGTTGCACTTCCCGTGGGGGGAGTTGAGGGCAGGTATGATCTCTCTAGCCTTGGCACAGCTGTGCAGCTTCTGCTTTCTGCTGGGTTTGGAAAACTAGGGGAATCGGTTAGGTCCTCGACAGCTGCAGAATCTACCTCCTACAGTGACCTTTACTTTTTTCTTACGTGTGTGTGTGTGTGTGTGTGTGTGTGTGTGTGTGTGTGTTCGAGTGCGCACACGCGCCAATGCACAAGTATGGAGCTCAAATTTGCAGGAGGAATTGGCTCTCTCTCCTTCCACCATGTGAGCTTTAGGATGGAACTCACAAGTCCCTCACAAGTGAGGGACAAATGCTTTTACTTGCTGACCCACCTCACTGCCCTGTCCTTCCTTACAGAGAGAGTGAGGGAGGCCCAATATTGGTCAGCCAGGGCCCTCTGCACAGAGGGTCTGCCCACACATCTAGCTAGCTGTTTCATCCAGCCAGAACTGCTTGCCACTGACTCTAGAGCCACTGGGATGGGTGGGAGTTAGAGCCGCAGGAGAAGGCTGGTTTCTTAACTCAGCAACGGCCTTGTCCAGTCTCTGTCCCTATCTGGAGTCTCTGGTCTTCCCCTCCTTTTTTAGGTGTAAGCTGATCTTGGCTAAAGAGGGATGAAGTTAGCAGGGAGGTGGCAAGGGGGTATTGCATTATGGGAAAGCTTGTAAAGTAATATACCCCACAAGGGTGACATTATGGTGGCAAATTCCCTGCTTCCAGTGTCTCTTAGAGGACAGAGGACTTATGGGGTACCTAGTACCAAGGCTGACTCTAGGTCAGCCTTGTGATGAATCCCTGAGAGGGTCATGAAGGGGGGGCCTCCCAAGCTCCTTGCTTCCAGCTAACCAGAACCTTTGATTACCAGAGCCCAGGGCCTGTCACAGCAGAGGAATGGCTGGGCTCTCCCCGTTCCTCATGGTTGGTTCTAGGGAATTTCCATGGGAGGGGGCTGTGGTTGGTAACCCTTGGGTGTATGAAGCCTTCTTTTCTTCTCAGATAGGTCTAGATCTAGGCTTGGGCTGGCCCTCCTGTCAGGTTAACCCTTCAAAGCCCCTTCCCCAAGGGGCTTAGCTTGAACTTTGCATACTGCTTGTGTATATGCTGTGTGTGTATGTATGTGTGTATGTACTATGTGTTAGACTTACCAAACAGACCCCCCCCCCCTTCCTCCTACCCAGGGGGAGTCAGGAACTCCCAGTACCGTTCCTGTAAGGATAGTGAGTTTCTCACACTTAGGCCCTGGGCATGTCTGAACAAATCCCTGCTGTTACCCACCGCACCTTCCACTACCTAACTACAGCCTCACTGGCTGTGGTAGAGTGTCTGAGCCACTTCAGATTTCCTCTCGCTTGGTAGAGATGTGATTGAGGCCAGGACTAGAGTGGCAGGGCTTCTCACTAGGACAGAGATAGTCTAACTTCAGAAAGGGCTTGCTTTGTTTGAGGCAGAACGTCATTATGTAGCCCAGGCTGACCTCAACTCAGAAATAAATCTTCTTGGTTCTATACAGCTGTTCTTTTTAGTTTTATTTTAAGATGTTTATTGTTTGTTTTGAGACAGAGTCTCAGCTATCTAGTCTCACTAGCTTGGAACTTGCTTTGTAGAACAGGCTGTCCTCAAACTCATAGAGATCTGCCTGCCTCTGCCTTTGGAGTGCTGGGATGAGGCATGTGTCACCACATCTGGTTTATGTGTCACCACATCTGGTCTATGTGTCACCACATCTGGTGTTGGAGATCAGACTAGAGCTCTGTCCGTGTTGGGCTAGCACTCTGTTAACTGTTTAT
The DNA here is from genome assembly GCA_019843815.1 of Montemys delectorum. NCBI lineage: Eukaryota > Metazoa > Chordata > Mammalia > Rodentia > Muridae > Montemys > Montemys delectorum. The sequence goes on from JADRCD010181039.1 coordinate 4,079, forward strand.
TTTGTTGTTGTTGGTGGTGGTCCAGGGAGTTGCTTCCTAAGCATATACTGCTCAGCTGAGATATGCTGTCCTTAAGGCCATGGCCCCTCCAGTCTCGTCTTATATCTGGACCACTAGCCTGCCTCAGTTTCCACAGAGAGCCATTCTTCTAGCTCTTGATGTGGAGGAGTGTTGCTTCTGGGACCAGATCTTCAACCTGCTTTGCCCACGAAAGTAATTACATTGTTTCTTTTTTCTTTCTTTTTTCTTTTTTTTTCTTTTCTTTTCTCTCTCTCTCTCTCTCTCTTTTTTTTGTTTCTTTTTTTTTTTTTTTGTTTTTTTTTTTTCGAGACAGGGTTTCTCTGTGTAGCCCTGGCTGTCCTGGAACTCCACTCTGTAGACCAGGCTGACCTCAAACTCAGAAATCTGCCTGCCTCTGTCTCCCAAGTGCTGGGATTAAAGGCGTGCGCCACCACCACCCGGCACATTGTAGTTTCTTCTTCTTCTTCCACCATAGGTCTTAGTTTCTGAACCTGGGGACCTTATGTGGGTCCAAAGCCTCAGTTTCCCCAATACCTTGCTTTCTGAGCAGGGTGATAGGACTTAGCCTTTACTTAGAAATAGAAGAGAAACAGAATCTTGGGGTCTTGGCTGCTGCATCTGGCAGAGAAGTAAGAGTGGCTGGTGGAAGGAGCCCGAGGGCCAAGGCAGGCCCTGGCAGTTCCAGACTGATTGATTGGTTGGTTGGTTGGCTGGTTGGTTGGTTGATTGGTTGGTTGGTTGGTTGGTTGGTTGATTTATATTCATGTGCATTGGTGTTTTGCCTACACTGTATCTCTTTGTGAGGGCATCAAATCCCCTGGGACTGGAGATACATGCAGTTATGAGCCACCATGTGGATGCTGGAAATTGAACCCTGGTCCTCTGGAAAAACAACCAGGGCTCTTAGCTGCTGAGCCATCTCTGTGGCCCCCTCCAGATGCCTCTTGAGAGGAGATAGTGTGGCCCTGGCACCTGATCCCTCTGATCCCTCTGGGCCAGGAAAGCCCCCTATGAGGGTCTCCTTCCATCCTTTCCCCAGGTTCTTCTCCCAGGTTAAGCATGACTTTCCCGGGGAGGAGACCTGGCCAGCGATGTGTGGCTCTGGACCCCTCCTAGACACCTCCAAGCCTTCAAAGCTTTAGTCCTTTTAATTAGTGACTTGTAGTGGGACGATCCCCCAGATCTGTCCCCTCTTGTTTACAGTCCTTCCTTTTCTTCTTTACTTTTCCAGGGGGCTGGGTGGGGTACAGAGTCTGATCATGTATCTTGCTGGCCTGGAACTGACTATATAGACCAGGGTGGGCTTGAACTCCTAGAGATCCACTTGCCTGTGACTCTCTAGTGCTAGGATTAAAGCTGTGCGCTGCTGCCAGGCCAGGCCAACAGCCCAATCTTATGGCGCAGATCATCGCCTATGTACCCTCTGCTACTGTGTGTGCTGAGTGGCCTGGTTTGGGTCAAGGTGTTCTATGCCAAGGGGATGTGGCAGAAGCGGAGAGTCCCATCCTCTGTGACCCGCATGAAGTGTTCCCTTGTTCAAGGAAGCAGATGGGGCAGTGGGCTATCATTTTATCCCATTCACCCCAGCGCACTACCCAGCTGCCGGTCTCCCGCTGTGCCCTGGCCCGACCCAGCTGGGGGCTGAGGGAACAGCAGAGCTGAAAGCCTGGTGACAGGCGGCTGTGTGACACACTGAGTCCCGCTTCTTCCCAGATAAAGCCGTGTGTAGATCCTGGGGTTGGGGTTGGGGTTGGGGTTGGCGGGGTGTGGAGCACACACATCACCCCACGCTGGTTCTGCTGGGAAAGCCCCGGCTCACTGGTCCTTCCCCCATCTTTCCCACAGTTGTTTTGTTGGACTTCGCAGCAATGAAGGGGGAGCTCGGCTGGCTCACACACCCCTATGGCAAAGGGGTGAGTAAACCTTCAGGGATGAGGGAGGGTGGGAAGGAGGGCTGCACATCCCAGGAGGGATGGAGGATGGGAGCCTGGAGCAGACTCTGCAGGTCAACCAAGCTTCAAACTGTTTACTGCCCTGGACTGAGCTAGTGACCCAGGCCAAGGCAGCCTGGAGCTGGACAGAAGGAAGAGACCATTCGTAGCTGAGGACCCCAGCAGAGTGGGATGCTCCATCAGCGCTGTCTGCCTCTTGGCAGGGGGGGGGGGGGGGGATAGGGGCTGCGGGGGGAGGAGCGAGAGATACAGGGGAGTGTCGCCGGGCGGGGGGGGGGGGGGGGGGGGGGGGGTGGGGTTCCCTCCTACTCTCCCCCAACACTGCAGACATCTCCCTTTCTGCTATGCTTTCTAGTGGTCTCCTCCTCGACCTTAGATTCCTAGTCTGAGGGCATTGGACTTTGGGGAAGACACTACTGTGCTTTGGGCCTCAGTTTACAATGCACCCTTAATAAGTTGGTCCTGTGACTCTGAAACAGGGAGAGGGATGTGTCTCTAGGGAGCACTTGGGACAGTTGCTGGCCAGATCTGAGTGACTATCCTGAGTCATGGCCTGAAGTATAGTTTTGAAAAGACTTCTAGGATCCTGGAATGTCCAGCTGGAGGCTGGAGGCAGATAGCGACCCAGTCATTATATGCAGTGGGAAACTGAGCCCCAGGCACGTGGGTCTTGGCCTGTGTCACATAGGACAGGTCAGGCCTCCGTCTTTATTTATTTATTTATTTACTTGTTGTTGTTGTTTTTTAAAGATTTATTTATTTTATGTATGTAAGTACACTGTCACTCTCTTCAGAGACACCAGAAGAGGGCATCGGATCCCATTACAGATGGTTGTGAGCCACCACATGGTTGCTGGGAATTGAACTCAAAACCTCTGGAAGAGCAGTCAGTGCTCTTAACCTCTGAGCCATCTCTCCATCCCCTTCTTGTTGACTTTTTTTCTTTCCTTTATTCACACATTTCATTCATCTGAGACCACCCTACGCGCATACTATTTGCTAGGGAGGCCCTGAGGATTCAGAGCAGAGTCAGTTACCCGTTCCCCTGCTGAAGAGTTCAGAATACAGCCCTGGGAGCCAGGCCTGTGTTACCATATGCCAAGTTCTCCGATGGGGGGCACACAGCCCCACCCAGGCACCCTGGAGGAGCCTGAACTATATTGTCACCACGAGCTGATCACCTCCAGGGGCGGGAGGATCATCCATTGTCTTCACTTACCGTAACTGTCAACACCCATGGCACACAGCAGTGGCCCTACACAGTGACATGATGCTAGCTGCTGCGTATGGGTGTAGCCTTGAGCGTCACGTTCTGGGCTCAGTGTTTTGTCATGTATGTTCACAGCAGTTGTAGAGATGGGGCTGCTGGGTTTAGAAAGCAGAAATGATATACACACAGGTGTCCCAGACTCTAGCCCAGGCCCACTGATAGGGAAACTCAATGACCAGACTTTAGGGCCAGAAAGACCCACAGCCATGTCGTGGCCCCACTGTTTTCTGGTCGCCTTTCTCTAGGCCCTAGTTTTCCTCCCTGTAGAATGAAGGCACCAAGAATGGAGAGCCAGGTGTGGCGGTCACAGATTTGTTGCTTAGCAATTCAGAAGTAGAGGCTGGAGGGTTAGAGGTTCAGAGTCATCTCTCATGACACAGTGAGTTTGAGGCCAGCTTGAACGACATGAGCCACTGTCTCAACAGAACAACAGCAATACAGGAGAGGGGAAAAACTGTGAAGCGATGTCCGGTGGGACTCAGTCCCTGCCCTCCCCGACTAACCCTCACCTGTTACGCACACAGTGGGACCTAATGCAGAACATCATGAACGACATGCCTATCTACATGTACTCCGTGTGCAACGTGGTGTCCGGCGACCAGGACAACTGGCTCCGGACCAACTGGGTGTACCGGGAGGAGGCTGAGCGCATCTTTATTGAGCTCAAGTTCACCGTGCGAGACTGCAACAGCTTCCCGGGTGGCGCCAGCTCCTGCAAAGAGACCTTCAACCTCTACTATGCAGAGTCAGACGTGGACTATGGCACCAACTTCCAGAAGCGCCAGTTCACCAAGATCGACACCATCGCTCCTGACGAGATCACAGTCAGCAGTGACTTTGAGGCTCGCAACGTCAAGCTGAACGTGGAGGAGCGCATGGTGGGGCCCCTTACCCGGAAGGGCTTCTACCTGGCCTTCCAGGACATTGGCGCCTGCGTGGCGCTGCTCTCCGTTCGAGTTTACTACAAGAAGTGTCCGGAGATGCTGCAGAGCTTGGCTCGCTTCCCCGAGACCATCGCTGTAGCCGTCTCCGATGCGCAACCCCTGGCCACGGTGGCCGGTACCTGCGTGGACCATGCCGTGGTGCCTTATGGGGGCGAGGGGCCTCTCATGCACTGCACGGTGGATGGCGAGTGGCTGGTGCCCATCGGGCAGTGCCTGTGCCAGGAGGGCTACGAGAAGGTCGAGGACGCCTGCCAAGGTGAGTGGAGGTTCCTGGGGTGGCAGGGAAGCCCGACTCGAGTGGGAGGTCACGAGGTCACGGCGCTGGGACTGGAACATCTTAGTGCATTGGGGAGGTGGCTGCTCTGGTGCTTGTCTCTGTTCTCGGGTGGTTGGTCCCGTGACCAGAAGCTGCTTGGGAACAGGATGGGGTTGGGACTGTGAGCCTGGGGTTAGGGTTCTAGGACGACCAAGCATGGCTTCCAGGGCGCAGCGTCTCGCCCATTTCCTTCACTCCCCAGCCTGAGTTTCATCATCTGTAAAGTAGAGAGAGAGAGAGAGAAAGAGAAAGAGAGAGAGGGGGTCATAGTATCTGTCTTGGGGGGGTAGTTGTGATAATCACATGATCTCATGCTCGTAAAGTGCTTATGTCAGCGCCTGACGCATAAATACCGGTGAGCTCGGCTGTTATTTTTTGATTCATCCCGTGAATAGTTGCTGCCCTGCTGGGGCCCTGAAGTTGATTCCCAGGAGCTGTTTCTGATTCTCTTGCTTGCTGTGTGACCTCAAACAAATTGCTCAACTTCTCTGGGCTTCAGCTCATTATATATATATTTTTTAAAGATTTATTTATTTATTTATTTATTTATTTCATGTATGTGAGTACACTGTCACTGTCCTCAGACACACCAGAAGAGGGTATCAGATCCCATCCATTACAGATGGTTGTGAGCCACCACGTGGTTGCTGGGAATTGAGCCATCTCTCCAGCCCTCAGCTCATCATTTAATGCAGTTTATTTATATGTTCATTCGGACTCCCGGGTATGCTCGAATCACCTGGAGTGGGCTGGAGGAGCTGTGAAGTGGGGTGCAGTTAGCTCTCAGTAGAGCCACAGACCCAGAGATTCTCCGTTGGGCTTTATTGATGACATTTGGAGACTGCAAAGGGCCCCGTTTGGGTGACTCTCTGGGAACAGGTCTGGGCATTAGTGAGCTCACACACCGGAAGCTGTGGGGACAGCCAAGGCCTGGGACAGCGGAAATATATAATGGGTTTGCAGTGGATAACTCTGGAAGCGACCGGGACAGAGCGCATGAGGAATGCTGCTGACCTTTGAAAGGCCCCGGGAGGTGCATTTGCAGTGATAAGCTGGGTATTGAGAAATTGGGGGCCCGGGCCTTCGGTGCCTAGCCTGCTTGATGACCCTTAGGCTGAGGAGTTCCCTCATCACCTCTGGCTTCAGCTCTCCTTTGAGCAAGATGGGATTTAAATTAAAAAAAAAAAATGCCTCCACCTGCAGATCTAGTTTTCCAAAAAGAGGCTGGAAGAGCCTGGAGCCTCTCTAGTAGGTAGTCTGTGTGCTTTCCAAGGCTGGTCTTAGAACCATGCCTAACATGGAACTTAAGCCTCTGGATGAAGGGTTTCCTACAAGCTTTTTCTGGCCACGTGACTTCCCATCACCCCCACTCCTCCCAGCTGCCTTCTGCTGAGTGAGCCCCCTTCCCTAGGTGGCCCCCTTCCCTAGGTGACCTCAGATGCACACTCTCAGCTTCAGACAATGACCATGGGGGGGGGGGGGGGCAGGACAGGACGAGTGGGCCCAGGAGCTCCTCCCCCATGACATCCTAACACAAGAATGCGGGGGTGGAGGAGGGGCAGTTGAAAACTTTCCACCCTGGTAATTCAGACCCTGCAGAGATAAGTGGGGGCTGACGGGGGGGGGGGTGTCTTCATGCAGTGGGCTAGCTCCCTTTTCTTGTGGGGATCAGGGTTCTTGCCAAGCTTGGTTTATAAAGAGCTTATAAAAAGCCAGCCCCCCTTAGCCCCCCTTGGGAGGAATCAGCCCAGCTCACCCTGAGGACCAAGCCGCAGGAGGGACACTTGACTTAGCTGGCACAACTCTTTGAGTTCTAAACACCTACCGAACTGGCTCTGCCTCCCAGTCCTCCTCCCACCAGGTAAAGGGTCTTGCCGTGCAAGACTGGGAACCCAAGTTCGGCTCTCAGAACACAGGTAGAAGGCGAGAACCAGCTTCACAGAGTTGCGCCCTTGCTCATGACATGCCTGGATGGATGTGAGTGCTCGAGAGTGCGTGGGCACGCAATCCTGCTAAATACAGTTAGTTTCAAAATTCTTGCTTCTACGCCTGGGACATTGTGGTCCTGGGGGGCTAACAGCGGTGTGCTTGGAAGTTTGTCTGGTCCCTTCTGTGAGTCTGGGACTCGGGGTAGTCCCATTGACTAGATGAAGAAACTGAGGCTCCGTTTGCCTGGAATCACGCAGCTATGTGAGGGTTTAACTCTCGGTGCACAACAGTGCCCAGGCTGCTGTGGGTCAGGAAGTGGGACAGGAAATGACCAGATCCTGTGGAATCCCTGACTCAGCTCTTGGCACTGAGATGGGCTCTCTGGGCAGTTCTGGGATGGCAGGTCTTGGCATCGGAACTGGGGCTTCATCAGTGGGAGGGATGGGGTGACTGGAGGGCCATGGCCGGTGTATTGGGGATATGAGGGGGGGGTGGCACATGAGTGACTTCCTTGGCTCTCTCTAGCCTGGAGCCTCAGGTGCTTCTGTAACAGCTTTTACTGATGACAGGGGGCGTGGCACCCCAAGGTCACCCTGCACCACGGTCGAGGTCATTTCTGATCTGCTTTTCCCAGGGGTCCTCTCCCTGGGGAAAGAAGGCTGGTCAGGAAAGGGTTAAGTAGTCGGCAGAGAGGAGGTGCCTTCCAGGTGGACAGGTGGGCATGCTGCCCTGTCACGATACCAGAGCTACCAGAGCGAGCTATGTCAGGAATGAGCCGGCCTCCCTCAAGCCCACCCCCAGCTCTGTCCAGGGAACTGTGGAGCCACTCAGGCTGGCTGCCCTCTCCCTGGGGGCTGCTTTGTCTCTGCTTCCTGCCTGCGTTGGCCTCTGCAGGCCCCTCCGCCCCTGATGCCTTGGCCCAGGGAGATGGAGGCCAGGTGAGCAGGTGGCCAGCGGCCGGGGCCAGAGGCTCAGCCCAGCAGCTGGAAGGCCGGCCTCTGGAGGATGTCTCTGCCCGGCTCTGGTTTCATGGCTGCCTTTCGTAAAGAGAGACACTTCATTCCAGGTACCAGAGCAGACACTTCACTGTGAGCAGACGTGAGCAGGCCAGGTCTGTAGTCTGCAAAGCACTCGGAGAGGGTGAGGACTCTCCCATTTTACAGAGGAGGAAATCAAGGCCTAGAGAGGAGATGACTGGACATCATTCCCACCTGCTTGGGAAGCAGTGTAACTATGGTAACGATCCTTTGGGCCTTAGCCTTACTATCTCGGGACCCGGCTCCGAAGGACCTGACCACCTTACGCTCAGATCCACAGAGCTGTCATGGTCTTGATCGGCTCAGTATGAGCTATTACATGTGATTTACATGCGATATACTACATGTGATTTACATGCAATGTTACATGTGATAGATGGTGAGAAGGGACTCCCTGCCCAGGGCCCACAGCAGTGATCTTGCACTATGGTGGGACTAGGGGCTCTAAGTACTGTTAATAGTGGCTCTCAGAGTTATGGCTCCCCCCAGTATAGTCATACCAGATCTTATTTCTGTGGCTATCAGGGGTAAGGGTCATGGTGGCTATTCCCCAGCCTAATCCCTGTGCTCTGATTTCTAATAGCCCCACCAAGCAGGCTCAGCCTCTCCCTAGTTACCGGAGGTAAGTGGGTCTCCTGAGCGGAAGGAAGGAGGCCCGTAGAGAAAGCAAACAAGATAAAGGCTGGAGGTGGGGGAGTTGGGTGGGTGGAGGGGAGCGCTTAGCTTATCTGCTAGGTGGCGGATATGCCCACAGATAGCGCCTGGGGCATATGGGAGAGGAGATGGGGCCTGAGAACCGGGAGTGGGGCTCCCCTTCTCTATAGGCACCACAGAGAGTGTTTCGGGCAACTTCTACGCCCTAGATCAGTAACTCACAGTTGATGTTCGCTGTCAGGATACAAAGTTCAGGCTCTACATGCATGGCCGAGCTATCGAGGTGGTGTTCTGGTTGCCAACTGCTCCTGGCTTGGTTGGGGAGGCCCATTGCCTCCAGAACTGACCTATTGACCTCATGACCTTACCTTACCACTCAGAGCCTGAGAGGCCGCTGGGCTTGGGGAGGGGCTCCACTAGGAGCTGGATTAGCGCCACACAGAGGGCAGGGCATCTGTCCCTGAGTCACCCTGCACTGCCACCTGAGGGGCGGGCATCAGGAACTGGAAAAACCAGGGTACAGCCCTAGCTGCAGCGCCTGTGCCCCAGTTCGGCTTGGAGTGGCCCAGGCCTGCCAGGCAATTGGGGCCAGAGATGCACTCCACAGGTGCCCCAGGTGTGCCCAAGCCAGGTTCTCCTGCCAGCCAGGTAGTTGTCCAAGTGGATGATGTCCCTGGGGAGGCCCTTCTGCAGCCCATTGTGCACTGCGAGCTTACCATTTAGTTACTCCTTCATTTCTTCCTTCCTTCCTTCCTTCCTTCATTCACTCCTTCATGTCCTCATTCATTCACATTTCCATATTTATTCGTTGAGATCTCTTTCACATTAGGTCCCGTGCTGAGCTACAGATGGGCAAATAAATCAGACTCCTCCTGCTGTAAGCTGCCAGTCTCAGAGAGGGAGGGAGGGAGGAAAGGAAAGGGGGAGCAGAGAGGATCCTCAGTATGTGCACAGATAATTTCAAACGAGGCATAAAAGCTAGGCTGCGAACTCCCCTGGAGCTGAGAAGATACTGATCTCGCTGTCACACCACCACATCCCAGCTCTCAGCCTTGTGCCAGACACGTAGGTTGGGCTTGTTTCTATTTGGTAAACTTGAACCTGAGTAATAGATGCCCCATTGGCTCACCAGGAGCCCTGAAATGGAGCCGTTGGTGAAGGTTATAGAGCATTTAAGCAGGGTGGGTGCTTGGTGTGGTGGGTGTATTGTGGGAGAGAGACCATGGCTGCTTGCTTGTCCTAGATGCTGGGGAAATTTAGGCGACTCCTAGGGTCCTTCCTTGGTAGTCTCTCTGCTGTGTTCTGGGACTCCTCAGACGTGTGCAAACTCTGGCAGGCAGGGCCTGTGGGTGCTCCAGAGCTCTGTGGTTGGAGGAGGAGGGGGCAGCGCGTTTTCAGCAGGCAAGAGCATGCCCTGTGGACGCCGCCTCCCCTGCATTATCTGGCATATCCGCAGCGGAAATCTCTCCAAATTCCCTTTTTCCTGCCACCAGGCAGGCCACCCCCAGGCTCTGGGGCCAAAGAATAGAGCCCATCTCTTCCCCCACTTCCTCTCCTGGTGTGAGATGGTGGGGAGCAGGGGAAGGTTGTCAGGTGGCTCGGGCCTTTGTGACCCCCAGTCTGTATGCCGAGCACTGGGGCTGGAGCACTGGGGCTGGAGCGAAGGGCTTGTAATTTGGGGGCTGGACCTTCCATCTCCCAGTCCCCTGACCTCGGTCGCCAGTGAACCAACACCTACTTAAGGTGTCACTGGGTTTACGTGAGAGCATTAGGCGAATGGGAAGCCGGGACCAGCAGCGCCTGGCATTCTGGTGTCTCATTTTTGTGTGAAAGTTAGGCAAAGGAGAGAGCTATTTTCGTATTGTAACAGCTTTGTAACGGGAGTGAGGCCGGAGACATAACAGCTAGGAGGCTAGAAAGGCCTGTGGAGCTTGAGGAAGTGTATGTAGCTGACTCCATAGCTCCCTGGGTGGGCCTGGTGACCTGGGCACTCTCCTCCAGGCTGGACTTCCTGGATGGTAAAGCAGGTCAGTAGGAGCCGTGTTGTACCAACACTGAACATTATTCCAAATTGAGGTGTTCCTGGGAACGGGAAAGGGACAGGTGACAGGAGAGGTGCTCAGCCTCAGGCATCCTCAGTTTACCTTTTGGCTTTGAGACCTTGAACTAATTGGCCTGTCGGAGCCTCAGCCTTGTCACCTGCAGAATGGGGTAAATGCTACTAGCCACACCCACATGGAAAGGATCACCTTGAGGACTGAACAGGTGTGAAGCTCAAGCCCTCCATGCAATAGGAGCTTCATGCTTAGGAACTCAAGCTCTGTGCCGGTCAACTGATTCGGGGTGGGGACCTTTGTCTTGCCGTTTGATTCTGAATAACCCCTCCGTCTCGGAAATAGATACCCAAGTTCACTCTGTGTGTCTGCTGGGCCAGCCTGGGCTAACTCAAGGGACCACAAGGAGTCAGGATGTTGTCTGCCTGACTTCTAGCAAAGGCAGGGCATAGGCTAGCTTGTGACAAGAGACTTGCATCACCCTCAATCCCATCACCCTTTCACCTCTATTCTATTTCCTACAGAGGGATGATCTCTGCTCTCCAGTCTGGCTTAGTCAAAGCCTCGAGGAGAGCAAGAGGCTCCATATTGGCTTCCCTGGAGGGGTTGTCCCCAGGCCCTTAGGGCCAGGTCGGCCTGTGTCCAGAAGCCTTTGTCCAGGACTTTTTCCTTACAGTGCCTGAGTGGCTGACATGGAGTGGCACCTCTTGGGCACCTGTGGCTCTCAGGCCTCTTTGCTTGGTGTCCAAGCTCTCTCTCTGCTACGTTATTGCTGCGGTTCCTTTTATTTGTATCTAGAAGGTTGTTCATACCTTTTGTGTGACAGGCTCGTACTGTACTTACCCCTCATCCCCTACTCACTGCCCTGTTGAACTTCTACACAGCCTTTAAACCCCAGCTGAAGTATCCTCTCTGGCTCCTCAGAGACCTGAGCACCCTCTTTGCCCTCTGCCGGCCCCTTCCTATGGACATGTCACACACTCCTCTTTCCTGTCCGTACTCAAGAGTGTTAGCATTCACTTCAGCATCCATGAACCACACGGGGGGGGGGGGGAGAGGAGGGGGGGGGGGGGGCGGCTAGGCCGAGGATTTGGTGCAGGAAGTTAATGGTGCCTCAGGACCTTCCCCGGAAGAAAAAGCGAAAGGGGGAGGAATTTGCAGGACCTGGGGACAGCCTCTTCCAAAGCCACCCAGGGCCTGGCCAATCCCATGAGGGGAGCCTCCTGTCTGAGCAGTTTCCTGCCTGTAGGCCAGGAAAGAGCTTGGGACAGGGAGCAGGGTAAGGTGCTAAGAGGAAGAAGCCCCCAGAGTCAGGTGCTTGACCCCCTAGCCAGCTGGCCAGGATGGAGGCTGACCACTAGAGGAGGAAGAGCAACTTCCTGGCGGCCCTCTGAAAGGAGAAATGACCTGGCTTTGGAAATGAGTCGGGGGAAAGAACTGGGCCCAACCTTTCCTGCTTCTTGGAGACCAGCCCCGGAACAGGAAAGAGATGGAGTCCTAGGGTAGAGGGGCCTTGGCAGGGGGGCATCCTGACTGGGGAAGGCCAGCTGTTTCGTCAGGCGTTGGGGGCACACAGATAAAATCTCCACCCTGGTGAGTTTGAATCTGTACAAGTTGAGATCCTGCTGGGCCGGTCTGCACAAAGCAGGTTACGGGAAGGTGTGTATGATGTGCTGCAGTCCTCCAGCGCTACACCTCAAGGTGTGACATTTTCTGCAAAAGGCAGCTGGCATCCGATGTGCCGGGGTTTGGGGAACTTGGGGGCACTTGAGACAGGTTATTTTGGTGTCCAGGAGACACTGGCGTGGGTGTGATGCTCAGTCAGGGAGAACATGGCTGGGGGACGGCATACGGAATTGACCTCCTATCGCTCCTTGTGTCTCTCAGCCTGTTCTCCAGGATTCTTCAAGTCTGAGACGTCTGAGAGCCCTTGCTTGGAGTGTCCGGAGCATACCCTGCCATCCACCGAGGGTGCCACCTCCTGCCAGTGTGAAGAAGGCTATTTCAGGGCACCTGAGGACCCACTGTCCATGTCTTGCACTCGTGAGTGTTACAGAGATCGGTGGGGGGGGGGGGGGGGGGAGGGAGGAGCAGCTCCATTGACCTCCACTCTTTGGACAGGTCCACCCTCTGCCCCCCACTACCTCACGGCCATTGGCATGGGTGCCAAAGTAGAACTGCGTTGGACAGCTCCCCAGGACACCGGTGGCCGCCAGGACATTGTCTACAGCGTCACTTGCGAACAGTGCTGGCCAGAGTCTGGCGAGTGTGGGCCCTGTGAGGCCAGCGTGCGATATTCAGAACCTCCTCACGCCCTGACCCGCACAAGTGTGACAGTCAGTGACCTAGAGCCTCACATGAACTATACCTTCGCCGTGGAAGCCCGCAACGGCGTCTCGGGCCTGGTGACTAGCCGAAGCTTCCGGACTGCTAGTGTCAGCATTAACCAAACAGGTGAGCCCGGGGATGATAGTGACTATCCCCGGGGGAGGGGGGGGGGGGGGGGGGGGGGGGAGCCTTCCTGAGTGAGACTTGAGGACAGGCACCCAGGACTCAGCTGTGTGCAGAGAGGTGACAGATAGGAGGTGGTTAAGAGTCCCATCCTTCCTGGTCTATGTAGCGAGCACCAGGCTAGCCAGAGATACATAGTTAAGGTTCCTGCCAAGTGTGATAGCACATCCCTGTAATGCCAACGCTCGTGTTCTGAAGGTGGAGGCAGAGAGATCAGGAGTTCAAGGTCATCCTCAGCTACATAATGAGTTCAAGGCCTGTGCGAGGCAAAGGAAGAACGGGGGACATGGCTCAGGTGTTACACAGTGCTTTCTGCATAGGCTTGAGGGCTGATTTTGGATTCCCTAAGACCCGTAGAGGCAGAAAAAGGGAATCCTCAGCGGATACAGCCAGGTCTGGGTTCAGTAATAGACTCGGCCTCAGAACACAAGGTGGAGAACAGTGGGAGAAAACAAGCTTTGACCTCCACATGCACATGCTCGCACACATGTGAACACACACACACATTGACCTAGATGGATGACTCACTCAGCCCTGGGACTTCACACTTCTGGAGATTTTTCTTTTTTTTTTAATGCTTTTTTTTTTTTCCCAGAAGTAGAAACACTCTTGAAAATATATTTTACCAGGGAATGGAAAGATACCTCGCTCAGTACAGCGCTGGCTGCGCAAGCTTGGGGCCTGGGTTTGGCTCCTCAGCTCTGTGGTACCCGGCAAACACCTGCTCGTGGTTGTCACTTGAGGGCCAGGGTTGTAGGGACAGGCAGGTCCCGGAAGCTCATTGATTACAGAGCCTGACTGAGTAAGAGAAGCGCAGGTTCAGTGAGTCTCTATCTCAAGAAAATAAGGCAGAGGATGACTGCGAAGACAGCTGATGTCAACTTCTGTCTTTACCGCACATGCCTGCATCCCAGCATGCCCTTGTGCGTGTGCCCGTACAAATGCAGTCATACATGCAGCACACAGAAGCAGAATATGCCTACCATATAAGGCCTTTGGAGCCTTGCCTGGTCTCCAGAGAAACTCGGTGGCAATCAGCTAGTGTCTGAGTTATTATTATTGATATGTTCATGAATGTCCCCAGAGCACCTCTGATGGATGGGCTAGCTTCTGCTGTGAGGGCAGCATCCATAACAGGAAATCCAACGAACCCCAGGCAGGACCTGAAGAACATGGTACGCCATTTCTATTCTTCACCCCTGCGTGGCTTCTCACACCCCTCCCCTCCCTGTTCTGCCCAGAGCCCCCCAAAGTGAGGCTGGAGGACCGAAGCACCACTTCCCTGAGTGTCACCTGGAGCATCCCGGTGCCACAGCAGAGCCGCGTGTGGAAGTACGAAGTCACCTACCGCAAGAAGGTAACTTGATGCGGGCTGGCAATCTGGAGGGGTTCTCCCTTCTGCGTCCGGGGAAACTGAGGACTGGGGTCTCCGAGGGCGGCACTGCAGAGGCTTATAGGTGAGAATGTTTGGGGTTCTCAGAGCCAGTTAGAGTGGCCTCTCGGGATTAAGCTAGTCCTGGGGATGTATATTCCATTCCCTCTCTGGCCTCTGGTGAGTCTGTACTCCTTCCTGTACCTCAGTTTCCTAGGAAGTGTCTGCCTGGTTGGATAACACAGGAAGCCACTTTTCTGGGTGGGATCTTGGCTCTTAGCTTCACTCCCTGCTCTCACCCACAGGGGGATGCCAACAGCTATAATGTGCGCCGCACGGAAGGCTTCTCCGTGACTCTCGATGACCTTGCTCCCGATACTACGTACCTGGTGCAGGTGCAGGCGCTGACGCAGGAGGGCCAGGGAGCCGGCAGCAAAGTGCATGAGTTCCAGACGCTTTGTGAGTCAAGGGACCGTGAACTAAGTCAGACATTGTTGGGGAGGAAGTGGGTCCAAAAGTCTAGAGATGGCCTTCCTTTTAGCCAGGGCATGGAGCAGCCATATAGGTGGGTATAGTCAGCACTGAGACTGCCATGTAGGACCAGGGCTATGTGTTCTGGGTAGTGTTAAGAGGTATGGGGAGCTGAGGTTCTGACAGGGGTGTGCCTGAGTTCAAGGCTTGCCTAGAAAGCACAAGAGTTGGGCTGGGGAATGGCTCAATTGGTAGAATACTTAGCCAGCATCCCCCAGGCCTTGGGTTCAATCCCTAACACATGAATTAACTCCTGATGTGCTCCTGTGAAGGATTGAAGTTTAAGGTCTTCCTTGGTTCTGTGATGAGGCTCAGTTACATGAGATTCGGCCTGAACAATTGGTGGTGACTCATGCCTTTAGTGCCAGTGCTTGGATGGCAGAGGAGGGTGGATCTCCGAGTTCAAGGGCAGGCAGCACTACACAGAGAAACCTTGTCTCAAAGAAACTAAAATAAGTAAATATTTAAATTAAGAGATTAAGGTTCTTAATATTTCTTCCATGGACCACCAGGAAGGCCCCTCTCTGCCTAGCTGTGAAACAGGGATTTATATCCTTAGGAGAGAGTATGGAGAGGTGGCTCAGTTAAGACGGGAGTCTGGTCAGGCGATGGTGGTGCACACCTTTAATCCCAGCACTTGGGAGGCAGAGGCTGGCGGATTTCTGAGTTCGAGGCCAGCCTGGTCTACAGAGTGAGTTCCAGGACAGCCAGGGCTATACAAAGAAACCCTGTCTCGAAAAAACAAATAAACAAACAAAAAAGACAGACAGAAGACCAGGTTCCCAGCATTCATGTGAGGCAGCTCTCAAGCACCTGTATGTCCACTGCCAGGCACCTGCAATCACATGCACATGGACCACCTCCATATATATATTTATACAACATAAATATATATAATTATTTTTATATATTTATAGAATAAAAAAAAAACCTGTTTATCTTATTGATCTTTTACTTAAATCTTTTGGTTCTCATTTATTTTTGTAGGATATTTTTTGTGTGTTTTTCTTGGTTTTGTTTCTTTGTTCTTCTGTTTCTAAAAGAAAGAAAGGGCATGGGGTGTGGCGACAAGGGGAGAGACAGATCTAGGAAGGAAAAGTGTGACTAGACTATATTATATATGTAAAAGAATTAGTTCTGAATGTACAAAAATCCATACTGAGCAATGGGGTACACAAAGCAGGTCTATGTGAGTTCGAAGCCAGCCTGGTCTGCAGAGGGAGTTCCAGGACATTCAGGGCTACATCGAGAAGCCCTGTCTCAAAAAACAAACAAACAAACAAACAGAAAAAAATTAGGAAACGTGAAGGCAAAGCACCCGGCATGCCCCTGGTGCCTAGGCTTCTCAGGTCCTTGCAGAGAGCTTTGGGTGCGGCAGGGTGGGTGTGTCTGCAGCATTTGAGGCCGATTCTCACCAGCTGCTCTCCCCAACAGCTATGGAAGGATCTGCCAACATGGCCATGATTGGCGGCGTGGCTGTCGGCGTTGTCTTGCTTCTAGCGCTGGCGGGAGTTGGCTTCTTCATCCATCGAAGGTTTGTCACACCTCCCGGGCTCCACAAGGGTCTGGGTTAACACAGAAAGGCAGAGAGGTTCACACTGGCTGAGGTTAGTTAATCGAATTTAATCCAAGCCCCATGGGATCCCTGCGGGAGGATGAACTGAGTTTTAGGGACCACAGTGGTCATGGCCATTATGTGTGCTCCTTGTTAACGGTGCGTCCACGCCTCCCCTGGACACAGGACAGGGTAGAGGAGTGGGCGGGATGAGCTACCTAGTTCTTTATGGCTACATAGGTGGCCACTGGGGAGAGTGGACTTGGTGGCCTCCTTCCTCTACCTTTCTACGGAGGCTGAGCAGATTGCTGGGCAGTGAGGCCAGAGCTTGATTGTGAGGTCTTTTTGGCCGGTACAGGCTGTGTTGACCGTGTGTGTCTGGTCCCTGGTGGTTTCTTACAGGAGGAGGAACCTACGGGCCCGCCAATCCTCTGAGGACGTCTATTTTTCCAAGTCAGGTAAGATGTGCCCCACTCAGGAGCGTTCCCAGCTCTAGGGTGGACCTAGAGGTTTCAGTCAGCATCTTTCTGGCTGGACCCCCTCTATCCCAATCTTCCTGAGGTCCCTAGTCTTGTGGCTTCCCCTCCTCTAGTGCCTCCCCCCCCCAACACCTCCCCGACCTGTGCCTCAGCTTCTCTTTCCCCCTCCCAGAACAACTGAAGCCCCTGAAGACCTATGTGGATCCTCACACTTACGAAGACCCCAACCAGGCTGTACTCAAGTTTACCACTGAGATCCACCCATCCTGCGTCGCTAGGCAGAAAGTCATTGGAGCAGGTGAGGCTGACCCACCTACTGTGCGCCTGGAGCAGATGGTCTAGTCCATACGGGGCCTGCCCAGTGCCCAGGCTTCACTAAGGACACTTCTCACACCTTGCCCCGCCTGCAGGAGAGTTCGGAGAGGTGTATAAAGGGACGCTGAAGGCGTCCTCAGGGAAAAAGGAGATACCGGTGGCCATCAAGACCCTGAAAGCTGGCTACACTGAGAAGCAGCGGGTGGACTTCCTGAGCGAGGCCAGCATCATGGGCCAGTTCAGCCATCACAATATCATCCGTCTGGAAGGCGTTGTCTCTAAATGTGAGGCCTGGGAGATGCTGGGGTTGGGGAGGGGAGGGTGACCCCAGGTGGTCAGGGAAAGGGGCTGCTTCCTAGGACCACCTAACCCTAGCTGCCCCACCACCGCCACGTGCTTACTGGCCTCACTCACTCCTGTGTCTGTGCCCTACAGACAAGCCTATGATGATAATCACAGAGTACATGGAGAACGGAGCGCTGGACAAGTTCCTTAGGGTAATGTCATGGTCTGTGCTGGGGAGGGTGGAAGCTAGGTGTCTGGAGCCAGTCATTACCGAGGGCCTATCTCTGCAGGAGAAGGATGGTGAGTTCAGCGTCCTGCAGCTGGTGGGCATGCTGCGGGGCATCGCGTCCGGCATGAAGTACCTGGCCAACATGAACTACGTGCACCGGGACCTGGCTGCCCGCAACATCCTTGTTAACAGCAACCTGGTGTGCAAGGTGTCCGATTTTGGCCTGTCGCGTGTGCTGGAGGATGACCCTGAGGCCACCTACACCACGAGTGTGAGTCGGAGACCGGGATATCACACCTAGGGTGCGGAGGGCTCGAAGACGGCTCTGGGACCTGAGGAGTCAAGGATGACTCTAGGCCCAGAGAGAAAGGGTCCTGAGTTCTGGCTGGGACAGGGGTAACTGGGCTGCGTCTCTTGCAGGGCGGCAAGATCCCTATTCGGTGGACAGCCCCAGAGGCCATTTCCTACCGCAAGTTCACCTCAGCCAGTGACGTGTGGAGCTATGGAATCGTTATGTGGGAAGTGATGACTTATGGCGAACGGCCCTACTGGGAGCTGTCAAACCACGAGGTCAGCCCCTCTTTCTCCCAAACTGGAGCCCTGACAGGAGAGCTCTGGGGTCAGTCTGCATAGAGTAGAGACAACGCAGGTTGTTCTGTGGCCTGTCTTGGGGAGGACCCAGCTTGTGCTTATAGCGAATACAAAGGCAGCCAAAAGGGAGGAGTGTATGTATGTGCTCATGTGTGTGGTGTGTGTATATACACATGTGTGATACAAACATGTAGGATATATCTGCATGTAGGTATGTGAATGTATGTACGTGTTTGTGTGTGTGTGTACATATGTGTGCACATTTACATGTACCTGAGGCCTTGCCTAGGCTGGAGGCCTGGGATTCTGCTTGTAGGAGTCATATCCCTACAGAGATCTGGCAGAACAGTAAGGCAGACACGCTAAGACATGGGGGAGGGGAGAGAGAGCCCCATCTGTGGGGGTAGACAGAAGGCTGAACTGTGGGGCGCACGGGGCTGACCTGAGGTCCTGGGGACAGCTCCTCGGTACTTGGATGGCTTTAAAACTGTGTATGTACTTAGGAAAGGGTGCTTATCCATTTCTTGGGCCCTCCTCTCTATTCCTGTGTTGGGGCCTACAAGGGAGGTCTCTGTAGCAGTTCCATGTGGCTTCCTACTAAGGCCACCCCGATGCTTGTGTCCCCTAGGTCATGAAAGCCATCAATGACGGCTTCCGGCTCCCTACCCCCATGGACTGCCCTTCAGCCATTTACCAGCTCATGATGCAGTGCTGGCAGCAAGAGCGCTCCCGCCGGCCCAAGTTTGCTGACATTGTTAGCATCCTGGACAAGCTCATCCGAGCCCCCGACTCCCTCAAGACCCTGGCTGACTTCGATCCCCGGTGAGTCTTGTGTCCTGTGCCTGTGGGTAGCATCCATGTTCACTCATGTGGACTCCTTGGCTTCCCAGACTGACTGGGTGGCTAGGGGGAGTCCCGGGCTCAGAAGCGACACATTGGGCTAGTGATGGAGCCAAGTGGCAAATTTGTTTGCCTGGAATGCACGAAAACCTTGGGTTCAGTCCCCAGAAACTGAAAAAGGAAAAGGACTAACCAGGCATGGTCCAGTAATACCAGTAAGAAATCAGCTCAAATAGTTCATGGGTAGGCACTGGGCTGAGGATCAACCATGTTCCTAATTTGTTGAAGCATCCTGATGAGATGGGCTCTATGCAGATGAGGTAACAAAGGGTACCCAGGCTGGGACCGTGACGCCAAGACCCAGAGTCCCAGCAGTAATGGGGGGCATGGTGGGGTGGCTTCTAGCGATGGTAGGCGTGGAGCAATAGCAGTAGTGCTTGGGTGCCAGGAATCTCATGGATCCTTCCCTGTCTGGGCTCCCTCATTGGCTCAAAGGAAGAAGCTTAGGCACAGTGAGCTAGCTCACTGTGTGCCTTGCCCCAGTTAGGAGGATAGGTGCTTGGGTAGGTCATGTCCAGCAGCCCCTTACCTGTGGATTTCCATCTCAGGGTGTCCATCCGGCTGCCCAGCACCAGTGGCTCGGAGGGAGTTCCCTTCCGTACAGTGTCCGAGTGGCTGGAAAGCATCAAGATGCAGCAGTACACGGAACACTTCATGGTGGCGGGCTACACAGCCATCGAGAAAGTGGTACAGATGTCCAACGAGTGAGTAGATACCTTGGTGACTTGGCATACTGTTCACCAGTGGGGACAGCCTCTGATCTATGCGTCACTCCCCGTGGCTGGTGTGTATGTGGTGTGTGTGTGTGTGTGTGTGTGTGTGTGTGTGTGTTTGTTGTGTGTACATCTCTTTCTCTTTTCTGGGTGCCCTCCCCTTCCTGCCTCCTCCTCCACTATGGGAAGACACTATGAGACGACACTGAGATCTAGCCAGCCCAAAGCTGTCGTGTATAGAGGGCTATTGCCCACCCTGGGAAATGCTGCTTGTATAGACGTAGAAGGTTACCTGGGGGCAGAGATCCCATCCTTGACCAAGCAGGACCCAGAGCCAGCAATCCCTTTCCTGGTGCCTTGAATAAAGAGAGAGCTTTGCCAACCCCTCCCATGCTACTCCCCCTATATGACTGACTCTTGGCCTGCCATCAGCTCCCTGCTGGCTCTGGACATTAGTCCTCAGAGCTCTTCTCCCTATCCGCGCTACCCCATCTCCATCACTGACCCTTCTCAGAACAGCCTTGGCAGGGACAGCTCTTTCCATCCCTGGAGGGATACAACATTGTCCTTTTAGCCTTTGTGCTTCTAAAAATAGTCATAGATCCCAACAGCCCTGGATCCAAGTGTCCAAGGCCATGGCAGAAACAGGCCCCGGGGCGGGAAGGTTTTGGGAACTGCTTGGGGGAGGTGACCTGGGTCTCCCATGTTCCTGGGCTCTAGATGTTCTGGGACTTGGGCTTAGACACAAACATTCTCCCCGGGGCCTTTGGCTTCTGGCCTGGTGACCATGAATGTGGCCAGCCCGAGAAAATGGTGGGTCATGGGAATCAGACAGGGGAAAAATGACCAGAGGGAGGTGTAAGAATATGGAGGAAAAACATCAGATCCTAGGATACGATACCTCTTTCTGCCTGCCATCATCTGGTCTCAGACTTCAGCTCTGTAGACAACACCTGAATTTATGTCCCATGTCTGCCATGCAAGCGATTTGATTTGACTTGGACCTCGGTACCCATTTCTCCATGTGGGGATCCATGGGTGGACATCTTGATCTGTATCTCCTGTTTTGCCATTCCCAGGTGGTTCTAGGCCCTGGTTCCCGAGTCCCTCTCCATTTCCCCCTGGGTTCCATCAGGTCCCATATTCCCCTCTACTCCCTTGAGACAACGCAGCTTTTCTTCTGTAACCAGCACCAAGGGCATGGAGCAGGTTTACAGGAAACACATGGCCGTAGACTATCCCAAAATAGCCTGGGGCACCCCTCACAAAGTCCTTTCCCACGAGCTGGGACTGGCTCCTCGACAGACAGGCAGGCGGTGTGCATGCTCATGGGTTATTTGGAAAGTATCTGAATAAAGGCCGGAAGTCGTTCGGCACTCCTTCCTCCTGTGGTCAGACCCACTGGCTCACGGAGCTGCCTCTGGTGCCCTGAAGGGATGTGGGGTTGGAGCTGAGCATTTTTTTAAACCCACAGAGTGTGCTGACCATGCCATGGAGCCCAACAGGAGCGAGAAATCAGCTCCCTTCCTGCTAGGGCCAGGATGTAGGCTTCAGTACCCTGCCTTTTCCACTCCAGCCTCCCTTTTCAAAGGCCCTGGCCTCTTCCCCCTGTAGCCTCCAGCTCTTGTCTGCTCAAGCGCCCGACGTGCTGTGTTGGAGTTGGTTGGCCTTCTAGCATGATGAGCTTTTTGAGAAAATGCAGAAAATGTTTTATTGTACTGTACCTTGAACAAAACAGCGGGCCCAAAGGCGAGCCCTGTCCAGTGTCAAAGCTAGAGATTATAGCAGCCCGTGCTCAAGTTGTAGGCACACAACTCCAGATGGATCTTAAAATGCAGAATCTAGCCAGGTGGTAGTGGTGCACGCCTTTAATTCCCAGCACTGGGGAGGCAGAGGCAGGCGGATATCTGAGTTCGAGGCCAGCTTGGTCTACAGAGTGAGTTCCAAGACAGCCAGGGCTACACAGAGAAACCCTGTCTCGAAAAACCAAAAAAAAAAAAAAAAAAAAAAAAAAAAAATGCAGAATCTAGTTGCTGGGTGTGAATGATACAACTCTTGAGTCTGTGGGATTATTATGCCCTGCTCCCCACCTCACAGTAGGTGTTCATAGGCACTACTTATACACACACACACACACACACACACACACACACACACACACACACAGTACGTGGTCACAGGCACTTTTTTTTTTTTTTCGAGACAGGGTTTCTCTGTGTAGCCCTGGCTGTCCTGGAACTCACTCTGTAGACCAGGTTGGCCTCGAGCTCAGAAATCCGCCTGCCTCTGCCTCCCAAGTGCTGGGATTAAAGGCGTGCGCCACGACCACCCGGCTTGGTCACAGGCACTTATACACACACCCCCCACACACACCGTAGGGGTTCATGGGCACTTACATCCGTGGAATTTCTGCCTCAGAGGAGAGACAGGGTATAAAAGTGGCTTGTGTCTCTTCCTTCCTACACAAGAGTTAATGGGATGCGTGTTCTGCATCCCTGAGTGGGAAACAGAGGTTGGAACAGGAACCAGCTTGGACCCTGGCTTTTCTGTGACTCTCACCCAAGTGCACGGTTCTGTCTGTAGTCAAGAAAGGGTGGGCTTTAGTCCCAGGGCTCGGGAGGTAGGTAGAGACAAGTGGGTCTCTGAGTTGGAGGAGTAGGAGTTCAAGCCAGCTAGGACCAGCCAGCAAGACCCTGCCTCAAGGAAGGGAGCTTGGTTGGTGGGGGAAGGAGTTCACTGCTCAGGAATTCATCATCCAAGCCTCTTGTCTTTGTAAAAAGGGACAGACACAGAGACATGACCAGACTGTGAAAGGAACCGCTCTGCTGGGAGGAGGCCCTCAAGGTGGGGCATCGGCTGAGCCCTGCAGTGATGTTTCTATACATACCCATTTACTCAGCCACGCAGGGTGGGATTCGGCCCAGTGAGTCTGGGGTTGCCCAGCACCCTGCCTTTTCTGGCTACTCAGCGCTTATCCAGGCCCTCACACTGTGATCCCTTCAGGGGCATGTGAAACATCCCAGCCCCTTGGAGGTAGGCTTGGAGGTTCTCTCCCATACCTATCTCCCAGCCTTCTTGCTGTAGCAGGAGCAATCTCTCCCTCCCTCCCTCCCTCCCCACCTGGGTCTGCCCATCCCTGCTCAGTGCTCGGCTCTTTCCAAGCCTGTGGGAAAGTCTTGTCTCCAGCATTGCGAACTCCTGGAGCTTGTACCATATAATTAGCCCCAATTACAGCCAAGAGCTGGCCCGTAAAAACCTGGGTGTTTTCATGAGCTAGGGCTGGTGGGTGAGGGCAGTGGAAGAGAAAAACTCCTGAAGTTAGCAACAGACATTCTGCTGACAGCTCCTGGAAGCCTGCGTGGTTCTACCTAGAATGGGGGATGGGTAGGGGAGACCAGGACAGTCTATCCCTTCTCTGTGGGGCCCTTGGGACCTAGCATCAGCCCCGGCACTGAATCCTCAGTCTTTGGTAGGACACTGTTGTCCTGCAGTTTCCCACAGGGAAAGGCAGGCTTCCTTTGGTGACCTGTAAGCCTCACTCCCTCCCTCCCTCACTCACTGGACTCTAGCTGGGCCTTAGACTTGAAGACCCATTAGCAACTAAAGACTTGGGCTCCTTAGAGAAGGGGAATGGAGCTCCTCAGCAAGGAAAGAAGACAGGACCACATTTCTTTTTTTTTTTTTTAAGATTTATTTATTAATTATATGTACACTGTAGCTATCTTCAGACATACCAGAAGAGGGCATCAGATCCCATTACAGATGGTTTGTGAGCCACCATGTGGTTGCTGGGATTTGAACTCGGGACCTCTGGAAGAGCAGTCAGTGCTCTTAACCGCTGAGCCCAGGACCACATTTCTTTACTGCTAGGGTAGTTACCAGTTCTGGCACCTCCTAGCTGCGTAGCCTCAGAACCTAAGTCTCTGTGTTTCTCTGAGTTTCAGTTCCCTTATCTATAAGATGGGTAAGAACATCAGAGGCTGGGCCAAGTTCAGCCAGTAAAGTGCTTGCTTGGCAAGCATGAGGAACTGAGTTCAAACCCCTAAACCCCACACCAAAAAAACAACAAAAAAAAAAGCTGCTGCAGTGGAGGTCCTTATCCGGTGCCGAGGAGGCAGGTAGCTCCTCGGAGCTTGCCACCAAGAAGAGAAAGTGGGCAGCTCCTAAGTTAAGATTGTGCTGTGTCCTCCCCCTGCATGGACACACGTATATACAGCCATACACAGATGGTTATATGCACACACACAAAGAGCACTTATCCCACACTCCCTGTGAAGATTTGATTGAGTGTATCATGTCCTCAACTCTGGATGGCAGACCATGTTAGAATATGAACCCTCCGGCCTCCATAACTGGACGCCCTTCACCGTGACAGGTCCGCAAAGCCCCCTCAAAGTCCGGCTTTCCCCTCTGCCTCTGCCTCCCAGCCCTGTCCCTGACCCTCCCTCTCTTCCTCTTCACCCACAGTGACATCAAAAGGATCGGAGTGCGACTTCCTGGCCACCAGAAGCGCATTGCTTACAGCCTGCTGGGACTCAAGGACCAGGTCAACACAGTGGGGATTCCCATCTGAGTCCGACGGGGCCCGTATGCCCACCTTGACCAACAATACTTGAAGAGCCACGGTGGTCTCCCGGCCGACCTGGTGCTGGACCACTGGAACTTTATTTATTTCTGTCTTCCTCATCTTTGCCTCCCCGAGGACTCCGCAGGGGGCTCTTGAATGACACCTGGCCCGAGGATGCTGGTCAGGGCTCTCTTCCCCTGCAAAGGACCCAGCTAAGCACTTAGCAGTTTGCGGTGGCATTCCCCTGAGGCTAGAGTTCCACCAAGACCATCAGTATCCAAGAGGGACATTTCCAAACGGACCTCCCCATCTTCTTTTGCCCCCAAGAAGCCACCTCAGGAGCTGAGGCTAAGCAGTAGGCCCAGGACCATATGACTAGGGCACTGTAAGCCCCACCCCTAGTTAGAGGGTAGGATTTGGACTTGGCTGGGTGGGGCCATAGCAATCTCCCAGTGCCTTCTACAGACCCAGGGCTCTGCCCTCGCTCGCCCTTGAGGGCCAGTTTCTTGCTTTCCTAGGGCCCTCTCAGGATGCTTGGCTGTATTGAGGTTTTTTTAAATATATATTTTATACTTGTGGAAAGAATGAGTGTGTGGCAGGGACCTTGCCAGGGCTGGAGACAGAGGATAGATACCCTGCCACAGACATTCCCGGGGCTGGGGGCTGGCGGACCTGCAGGAAGGAGGCGTTCCGCCCAGCCACCCCGTCTCCAGCCCCTTTGGACAACTGTCGCTGTCAGTGTTACAGATATGTTTTATTGGGTTGTTTTTGTTGTATTTTTTTTTTGAACCTTAACTTATTATTTTTTTTATATTTATTGTTAGAAAATGACTTATTTCTGCTCTGGAATAAAGTTGCAGATGGTTCAAACTGATTTCGACTTTCATTCCTGGATGCTCAGTGGGGTCTGTCACTGCCTGTGGAGGTAAAGGGGACCCCCGGAATCCAAGCGTTTAAATAGAGATGCTTCTACAACAAGGGAGGGTGTTGTATCACCCCAGGAGAAAGAGTGGGCAGGGCGCCAGGGAGCATGCCCCCAGCCTCCACACCAGCAGGCCTGATCACCTTTGGCCTCTAGGCTTCTGCAGGGCTAAAAGGCAGAAAGCAGCTGCCAGCCTCCCCCCACTCGGGGGCTCGGCCAGTGTGGGGAAGGGGGAGGGGAGGGGGCTACAAAGCCTCACAAGTTTTGTCACGTTGGAGTTTTAGCATTCATGAATTTTTGTGGGCATCCCCATTTTATGGAAGAGGAAAACTGAGGCTGAGGCCGATGACCAAACTTGCCTGAGGCCACATAGCAAGATAGAGACAGAGCAGAACTGAAAGAGGGCTCGCAAATGCCCCATTTTCTCGGGAGGAAACTGAAGCTCAGACTTGCCCAAAGTCACACAGCAAAAGCCTCGAAGGAAGTCAGAAGAAGCCCCGTGTCAAATCCCGAGCATATACCGCTACTGGATTTACGTCTCAGGTTGTTCATAGCGGGGACCTCAGAAGATATTACACACAGGGGGAATGATTCAGTGAGCAGAGCTTCTAAAGGAAGGGCTCCCCTGGAGGAGGGGAGGCCCTTGGGCTGTCTCTCACCGGTACTAGGCAGAACCAGGGAAGCAGTTGGAAGGAGCTAGGCAGGCAGAGCCGGGCGCGGGGGCGGGAAACCACACGGTTGTGCAAGGGGGGGCCACAGGCAATTTGATGTTATTAAGGCATGACATGGGATGTCTGAGCGCTCTCCCGGGCCTCGAAAGGCAGGTCCCGCAGTGAGGAAGCCATTGACGGTTTTAAGCAGGGTGTGGCCCGATTAGAGTCAGGTAAGCTCCGAGCTCAGGCTTCCTGACTCTCAGCCTGGAGTTGTGGGGAGACTAGAGAGACTAGCAGGGATGAGGAAGTACCCTGCTTGCTCTAGGGTGTTGTCCTAGCTTCTTGCTCCATCTGACACCTCTCTGGGTCCCATCCCACTCAACACTGCTGAGCTGTGCCTATGTCAAGTATGGTTGGGCTTGGGTGACACACAGGACACTCAGGGCAGCTGGGTCCTACCCGTTAAGGGCTGGGCCAGACCACCTAAGTGTCCTAGGCACAATGGCTGAGTCAAGCTCTCTAGGCCTGACCATTATCTGACCTAGCCAGGGTGACCAGTGTCACTTTGGAAGAGAGGCCAGGATCCCCACTGACAGTCTAGGTTATTGAGTTTGAAGAATCATCGAAGGTCCTGTCCCCAAGGGACTACTGATGTCCCACTGTGAGCAGGCATGGGAACAGGAGGTGGCTCAGGGTTAAGGCTGTCAGCCCTGTGTGCTTTTCCTCTTCAACCCAATGGACATAAGGCTTTCCCAAGGACCTGGAAGATGGTGGCACTGACTGGGGTGGGGGCACAAGATGACCCAGTGCTCTAGAGACCAAGCGGATAGTAGGAGGTGGCAGCCTGAACATCCCAACAAACGCATTAGTCACCAAAAGCAGGCATGCCCTTGGATTGTATCATTATTCACCTGTGTATAGTACGTGTGTGCGTACACACACTTGTGTGCACACCACAGTGTGTGTGTGTGTGTGTGTGTGTGTGTGTGTGTGTATGAAAATCCAAGGGAAACTTTTGGGAGTTTGTTCTCTCCTTAACCTTGGGATTCTGAGATCCACATACACACTTCTGCCAAACTGAGCCAGTTAGTCGTTCCAAAACGTCTTTAAATGAGAACAACCCCAAGGAAGTTCCCTAGGCAGCCCGGATCTAATAGCACTAGTAAGCCAGCCTTAGGAAACCCCAAAGTGAGCTGGGAGCATCTGCAGAGACTGGGGACAATCGTGTTGACACACAGAGACAAGGTGACAAAGCCTCCAGTGGGCAGACCTAGGACAAGATGAGCAAATATGGTGACATCACTGTAGGGCCCAAAGTACGAAAGAAACACACATGAGTTCATGCTAACACAAATAAACAGCAGAGTTAACAAATAACTGGGGGAGAGTCAAACCTGGTGACATATACCTTGGAATCGCAGCACCAAGGAGGTTAAAACAGGAGGAGCATGAGTTTGGGGCCAGCCTAGGCTACACAGAGAGACCTTGTTTCAAAAATAGACAGACAGATGATAGGTAGATAGACAGATTGATCTTATGGATTTCCAAATAATTCATATAGATTCTCTCTATGCTGGGTAGAGCTCATGTCCCCACTCCTTTGCTAGTGGACTGTTGGCTCTTCCAAAGAAAGAAGTGTTGAGCCCCTCAGTGGAGTTGCACGACTTTAATCCCAGCACTTGGGAGGCAGAGGCAGGCAGATTTCTGAGTTTAAGGCCAGCCTGGTCTACAGAGTGAGTTCCAGAACAGCCAGGGCTACAAAGAGTAACATTGTCTCCAAAAAACAAAACAAAACAAAACAAAACAAAGAACAAAATTTTTTCTTTTTCTTGGTAGGGCTGGCCTTGAACTCAGAGATCAGCCCGCCTCTGCCTCTTGAGTGCGGAGTGCCAGGATAAAAGGTGTGCACCACCGCCACCCAGCTTAGAAACAAAATCTTAAGGAAGTATGGGAGAATAGTAAGCCTTACAAGA
>JADRCD010181041.1:0-21576 GCA_019843815.1 Montemys delectorum
TCTCTCTCTCTCTCTCTCTCTCTCTCTCTCTCTCTCTCTGTTCTTGATTGTGTGCACCAGAGGGCCTAAGGCACCTAAGACCCCTGCCTTAGGCCCTCTGCCACGATGGGCTGTATCCCTTCTTTGATGGTGAGCTAAGGGAAACCATCCTCCCTAAACTTGATCTTGTCAGGTATTCGTCACAGAAGTGATAAAGTGGTCAATGTAGCCCATGAGGTGGCACACATGCCTGGGGATGGCCAGCTTGTTCCTCTGTGGAAAAGCTTAAAATACCTCCCCGGAGCGGTGACAGGAGAGGAGAGGAGAGGACAGGAAGTAAGGCCCATGGTAGACAGCACCCCCCACCCCCCACCCCCCAGAAGCTTGGCACATTATCAGCAGAAACCTGGCAGGCGGCAAGCTTTGCAGAGTTACTGTCGCTTCCAGGGGAAGGAGCTGAGCTGGCTCCTCTCTCTGGGAGTCAGATCCAGGGAGGAAAGAAGAGAGAGATCTCAGAAGAGTGAGGAGGGGTGAGGAGGGGCCCTCCTGCGCTCTGTCACCACATGCTATCTGGTGCCCAATGAAAGGCTGTTGCTGGGGAGAGAGTGCCTTTCTCTTAGCATAGTGACCCTCTGAGAGGAAGGCGAGCAGGGAAGGCTTTGCCTCCAGGTTACCAATAGCAACTCACCCTCCCCTTGGAGGTCTGGCAGCTTAGAGGCTGTCACTGCTTGTGGCTTTTCTGTTCCCTTTCCTCTGTTAAGCCAGGGTTGCCATGTCATTACCAGCTGATTGGTGCTAATTAAGCCTGCTCTATGTGGTAGGTGGTGTCTGTGGGTGGGAAACAGGAGGATGCCAGTCAAGGGCCTGAGCCTTAAGTCATAGGAAAGGGGACAAACAATTTGTTCCCTTTCAGTTGAATTACCCAGAGCTTGTGCCTATAAAATCATAGGAGGTCACAGGCTGTTAGGGGCTGACTCCAATGCTAGAGAAGATGTAAGAATGAATGAGGAGGCCATGCCACTTCTGCAGCAGGGGAGGGAGGAAACATCAGATTTTTGTCATAGAATAGCAAGGCAAAAGGGCCTCAATATAGATACACACGAAAGTGACAGACAACATTTGGTATAACCTGAGGACTCCATTTCCTAATCTCACCTAGTTGCTCACCATCCACACTCTCATCTTACCCCGCTCTCAGGAGTAGCATATAGTAGCTCTCTTTAGAACAAGTCACCTTTTGTCAGGATAAGTTTATTAAGAACAAAGGTTATACTGCTGTCCCCAAATAGAAAGCCAGCATATCCTGTCACAAAAAGAAAGGGGACTGAAAAAAAAAAAACCCACAAAAAACCACAATTGCCCATGCCAGAAACATCACATGGACCATTAGCAGGTCTGTGTGGGTGCGCGTGCGGGGAACCACTGTCTTGGGGAATAGAATGGGCTGATTCTAAATCATCACTTTTTCTGAAGAAATGTGCCGTGAAGTCAGGCAAGCACACACCTGCAGTCGTAAATCACATCATTTTTTTGTGCCATTACTTGGGCTCCATTTTGGCTAATAGCTCCTTGCCTTGAGGATAGGGTTAACAAGCTGTTATACAGACACTAGGTAACAAAGCTACAAGTCTAAGATCAATCAATGGTGGCATACAGAATGTCACCTACCAAGCTATGGCATGCATTTTTTTTTTTTTAAATATCTAGCCAGAAGGACCTAGGGATCAGGTAATTCAAAAGATCTCAGAGAGGCTGGGTGGATGGCGCAGTCACTACAGTGCTTGTCATTCAAACATGAAGACTGAGTTCAGAGCCCCTAGCACTCATGTAGAAAGCCAGGTGTGCTAGCATGTGCCTGTAATCCTATGGGAATCAAAACACGATGATTGATGGGGCTCAGGAATAATAAAACACCTTGTCTGTCAAAGTAAGGTAGAAAAGCAACCGTGAAAGATAACGGGGGCCAACCCAAGGCATCCACATACAAGCACACACATGTGCACCTGCAGACACATGTTCATACACACACACACACACACACACACACACACACACACACACACACACACACACGAAAGACAAGTGAAAAGAAAGGCCACGAGAAAGCTCTGCCCTCAGATCTGAAAAGTACTGAGGGGCAAACTCACCACTTCTTAGACTTGAGGCGAGGCGCGGGGTTCCGTGGGATGAGGAACAGGGCTCTCATGGGATGCATGTCACAGAGGGCTGCAGGAGACCGAAAACAAGCACCAGATCCAGTCAGAGGCCACCCACGCTACCATCCTGGCTCTACACAAAGTATGCACATGTCCACAAGGCCCTTGGGAGCAAGGGGTCAGGATCTCAAAGCTTCCAACTGGCAGACAATCAAAGAGCTGATGTCTAGTTAAGACGGATCTCATAAAACACACATTTCAAACAGATATTAACATCCCTCAGGGTTACACCTTTACTTCATAAGGGAAATCAGTCAAAGGGTCAACAACTAGCCACCTGTCATTCAAAGTAAACACCATCACATGACAGCTATGATTGGCGTGGCTGAGGTAATTTTTTTTTTTTTTTTTAACAAAAGCCTTAACTACAATGTAAGTGGCATCTGAACACCCAAAGTCAGTGTCTTCCCCACTGGAGGCTCCCACAGGCACTGCTAGCTAGCTATGCAAATTTTTAGAATCTTCAGTCCTCTGCCAGAACACCATTCTGTTTCCAAATGTCCCTGGTAACTTGTCAGGGTGCAAGATGTGCTTAGCTTTTAAATCCTCTGGCCCCAGGATGATGGGAGAATGAAGTCAGCTTGTAGACATGATGCAATCTTTTATCATGGACATACTCTATATTCTTATTTCAATCAACACATCTTATTAGCTTACTTTTTAAAAGTGAGAATACAGGTCCCCCCCCACCTTTTCTTCTGTACTGAGATTGAGGATATATGCTCCCTCAATGCCAGGGGATTCTGTGGGTAGAGTTTATTTTTAGTCCTGTCTACCACTAGGGATGATAACACAGTTTTAAGACTGTGGTATCCAACTTTTCTGACTCACAAATGTCACTGTGAACAAAGGAAACTTTGTCAACAAACACTCCCAGTCAATCATGCTGCAGACGGATTCAAGAAACTTGAATCCTTGCGACAGCCGTGACAGCGTACAGGAAGAGTCCCGAGTCTAAGAACCAATGGTCCTGAGGGTGAAGGGCCTTTTCAGCTCTGGTCCTGTGAGAAGTGGCTGAGCCTATGTGACAGTGTGAGAAACACAA
The DNA here is from genome assembly GCA_019843815.1 of Montemys delectorum. Classification (NCBI taxonomy): domain Eukaryota; kingdom Metazoa; phylum Chordata; class Mammalia; order Rodentia; family Muridae; genus Montemys; species Montemys delectorum. The sequence continues at coordinate 3,241 of JADRCD010181041.1, forward strand.
GCAAGGACATGGCTGGGGCCAGTTCCTGGGTAAAGGGAGGTAGAGAAGTTGCTGGGAAAGGTACGCCATCGCCACGTAAGCTGAACCCTGGGTGGGGGATGGAAGGTCTTGACTGTCCTGCGATGGGAGGCACAGTCAGTCTGGGTGTGTTGCTTGAATCATAGCTGCCTGCAAAGTGAATCGTGTCTGTCAGGAAAGGGTGTGCCTTGCTGTCTTTGCTGTGGTTGACGCGGATGGGGAAAGGAAGGCTCGGTCAGGGAGGGTCTGGGAGGTCCAGTCAAAGTTTCCCAGAGGTGTTCTTTGATGCTAACAGAGAAAGTTCCAGGAAACTTGGGAAGTTCTCAAGGCTTCCAGCGTCTGGGACATGACTCCAATAAGCGCACAGATATCTAAGGCTCCAAACACTTACATTTTCAGACGAGGGGCATCCTCTAACTTCAGGGACTTGTGAAAGCCTCACATGGGAATTCAGCTTTGGAGTTTTATCCTTGGGAGCTGACTCTGTCTGTGGTTGCTCGAGTGTCTGTGGTGCATCTGTATGAGGCACAGTGCCTCCAGAATGAGCCACACAGTGAGTGGGCAAGACAAAAAAAGCCTCCCCCAGTGTATGCTCTCCTCTTTCCTAGCAAAATACAGATCTGCGTACTGCTCTGCAATGAACAGATTCCTGGTTGATTTAGATTGCCTCTGCTTTCTAAATATGCCACATCAGACCCATGCCGGGCTCAGCGCAGCAGAAGTAGGCCAACCGCAGCCCTGGCACGGAGCCTGCGGGACCCGCAGAACCAACCAGCAACAGGGGAAGGAACTTACGGGGGGCACCTTCTGCCATCTCAATGGCGGTGATTCCCAAAGACCACAAGTCACTCTGAAAAACAAGAAAGCACAGATACACACATAAATTCAATCAGCAGAAGACAATTTGGTTAAACCTGGTAATTACTTCAGAACAGCCTGTGGGGAAGTCAATCCATTGTCTCTACAAACCTATGTCTCTATCCAGCTGCAAAGCCAGAGGAGTCACGCTCACTTCTCCTCACACACATTTTTTTTCTGGAGCCTGTCTGGCATATGGGATGTTTCCAATAAGTGTATGAAACGAAATAGAAGGTTTTTAAAAGTTACTTTATTACTGAGAAGTATATGTCAGTCAAACCATGTGAAAGTTTGCTCTTTTCATTTTTTTTTTTTTTAAACTCCTGTCAAAGAGTGGATTTCGTGCTGCCATCAGAACACCTGCCTAGCCTGGATCTTCCTCCTGGCTCTCTTCCATTCCCCTTCTCTTCCCCTTCTAGTCTCTAAATAGTCCCCTCTTTCTATTTTTCTGTCTTATATGCAGTTTTTTTTTCAATGCTCTTATTGAACTATAGTTGTTACATAGTAGATGGCACATGTAGGAAATATACTGTTTGATGGGCTAGGTCACTCCTGTGACCCCACGACCACGTCAGCAAACATTTCCTCCAGAAGATGGCACTCTCCCATGAAGCTTCCCCCTTCTCTCTCATCCCTCCTTCTCCTGCCTAGGTGACTTACCCACCTGTTCTCTGTCACCGTAGATTGACTTCATCCTCCAAATTTTATAGAAAAGGAGAGTAACAGTAGGTGCCCTCTTGCATCTGGTTCATATCACTAATCAGAGGGTTCCCGAAGGCCCTCTCTCTTGTGCCATATCTTGGCCCTTGGTGCCCTCTTGCCTTTAGTCGTATTCCACCGAGTGACGCCCCGGAGTTTGAGCTCACTTGCTGGCAAGCATTTGGTGTGTCTCCCGCTTTGAGCTAGTCTCTGTGAAATGTCTGGGTCTTGGGTACAAGCTTTTCTAAAGAAATGGCAACAGGTAGAGCTGGCAGGCTTTTTAGGAAGTATCAGTCATTAAATTGTGTTTAATGAACAACAACATGTCCTTTACTGTGGCACGATGACAATGGGGTGCACGCGGACGTTTCAGCGTGGACAGCCACATGTTCTCCGATTTGTTTACAGACTGCCAATGGAAGATAGCTCTTTAACCTGCCTTCTTAGGTTTGGACTGACGTTCGGGCTCTACTCAGAGTTTTCCAGCCCAGTACTTCCCACTTGTAATCTCTACGTGTAATAGCGTGCATGTTTTCCCACACTGAATCCAGGTGAGGTGATTGTAAGTACAGAGTGGCTGGAGTCACCAAGACAAGCCAGTGAGACAAGCTCAGAAGACTGTACACTGATCCCACCTCTCAGTGGATGGGTAAGTAAACCTAATGTGGGCCTGGCTCACTGACCTGCACTCTGGCATCATTGGCCACCACACTCCCAGCATCTTGGGAATTTCATGCACATTGTTCAAGATCCTCCCTGTAACCACACTCACATTATAGCTATCAAAGTGGAGCTTCCTTGCTATTCCCATCAAGCAAATGTCAAGGGCACAGAAGCGGGGAGGGTGTGTGTCAAAAGGTGTGATCGGAAGGGAGCCATGGTATAGATGCTGAATCATTCGCTAGAACTCAACTGCTCAGTGGCCTGTGAATGACAGCAGGCCTGTTCAGTATTTGAGCAGAATTCCTTACAATATGCAAAGGGATATCCAGGGTGCCCAGGCTCTCCCGCAGAGTGCAATCACTTTGGAGTAGTAGCGGTGGAGAGAGTAAGGCAATATATTATATAGATGCCAAGTCACAAGTGCAGGGATTCAACTCTTGTCCTCTCTCTGCTCTCGTTCTGGATTTCTTCCAAAGTTCCATTGCACCCATTCACACTGGTGTGTGTACCTCCAAGCACAAGACTGTTCCTTGTGTCCCCCTGGTCTTGCTTGGTAAGCTCCAGGCTCCCTTGTTACTCTTGACTCAGGAGTGCAACCCAACAAAGATGAGAGTGCCTCTCGCTAACACCCGGCTTTACAGGTTGGCAGAGAAACGTAGTCGGCTTGGGAACATGATGAGAACATCAAGTCACTTCCTGGGTGGGAGTGGCCAGGCACCAAACAGGGAGAAAGGCCTGGAAACTGAGTGTCATCATCAAAGGTCCCTGAACTACTTGATAGTATTCCACTGTCCTCAGGACTTGATAGTTCCTCTGGCAGTCTCACCATAGCCCAGGGACAGAGCATGAAGGAGGAGTCAGGCTCTTAACTGTGAGCCAACAGGACAGGAGTAGACTGAAATGGCCTTCAGGCCCAGTGAGCTTTGAGCTAGTGTGACAGTTCACACATTTGAAAGGAAATGATGGCCCCAAGCTGAGAGGATTCCAGCCAGGCTTTAGACCGAGATAAACTGCTCAGTGCAGCTAACTTCACTTCTGTCTCTGAGCTTCTGTACAAACTTCCATACATGGAGGAAGAGGTGGCAAAGAGATCAGATCCCCAGGGATGGCAAGTTGGCCCTGCCTGACTCCTCCCCTGAAGAAGTCTGGATCCCAGTGGATTCCTTCTATTGTGTCAACCACTAGCTTTTCCTCATGCCCCATACACAAGTGACTCCCCTCACCATGTTCTGTTGACAGCATTCTGTGTTGTCATTACATCTTTTACCTCAACATATACAAATCATAGAGACAGAGAGAGAGACAGAGAGAGGAGAGAGAGAGAGAGAGAGAGAGAGAGAGAGAGAGAGAGAGAGAGAGAACACAGAGAGGACAAGATAAGGCCTTGTGTCATAGGTCTTCGTTGACTGAACAGTGCTGGCACATAGTAGGCCCTTACTATAGACACGATAAATAAACAAACAAGGAGAAAGCACATGAGAACAAAAAGCAAACAGTTCAAGGGGTCCGCTGTCTTCACAGATCACAAAGGAGCTCAGCTTCATGTATTAAATGGAGCTGGGTCTCTGCTGCCTTTGCCGCTTCTCCTTTAATTATTATTACAGTGCTAGGTATTAAGTACTCATCTTCAGGTTAGCAATCCATAAATAACTGTTCCTGATTCTTCCTTTGTCCACAAGTGACTGAGGTATTGGTGCTGGGATGTCCCAAGCTTCCCACTGCTATGCTGCAAAGCCAGCCTGAGCTTCCTAGAGGAGATGTAGGTTGGTAGAGAGAACAGGCTTTCAAAGCAGAGAGAGCCAGATTCAGTTCCAGGTTTCTAATTTAGTGACTTGCAGAATGCCGCCCAGCTTAGCTTTTTCAATGGCACAGGAGGTGCTGGTGGCATGCGTGTTTTCAGGAACACTGCCTAGCACAAAATCTGGTGCACAGCGGGGCTCGAGCATATGGCTTTTCTCTGCTCTCACTGCTGGGTGAGGGTTCCTTGGCCTGCTAGTTTGGTTGCCATGGTTTCCCTCCATGCAGTTGTGGCAGACACCACTTGTCGGTTAACCTGAAGGCACCTTTAACCCCCACTCTCACTGCTCCCATCACTTCAGAGTATCCCAGAGCTGCTTCTCCTGGCGCTCTGGCAGTGAGTGAGATTTGTGACCAGATCTACAGCCAATGAGACATACACAAACAGCCCTGGGAGCTTGTGCTTTCCCCAAAATAGGGAGCTCACACAGCTGCTGTCTTACAAACTCTTTTCAACTTCTTAATGCCTTGAATAAAAACATGGGGTCTGGAGTTACAACACCCATCTTGCAACCGGGGGCAACATGCCAACTACTGATGAATGGTGCTGGGGAAGAAAGGTGGGAGGCAGAGCTTCTGAAGGTACCTATCCTCCTCACATCAGCTCTGGGCTGCATGACTCTAGATTTCCAGTGATGGGGTAAGGGTGCTGCTTCCAGCCAAAGGTATCTGAAAATGATCATAAGTAAGTATGTATGTGTATATAGGTATGTGTATGCTTGTGTGTGTGTGTGTGTTTATACACATGTATATGTATGTGTATACATACATGTGTGTATGAGTATGTTATATATATATGCACACAAACATATTCATACATATATATGTATACTCATATAATATATATATATATATATATATATATATATATATATATATATATAGTGTGTATGTGTGTGGTGTGTGTATGTGTATGTGTGTATATTCACAGCAGTAGTAGAAGAAAAACACAAAAAAGTAGGGTTTGGTAATAGAGAATTCCTGGAACTTTACCACAGGGAGCAGGAATGGTTAGTAAAGAAGCAATGCCTCTCTTGGTTAGCCTTCTTAAAAAAAAATAAAGCAAAACAAAAAACACACCAGTTAAAACCAAAGGCCCCATCATTCCATCCAAATAACCTGTGCATCCTTGCCTAGTCACCAGACCAGGCCAGTCACGTGACTATTGCTTCTTGAAGTCTTTGTTTCACATCATTATCAGGATCACCTTGGACTAGAGTTACACTGTTTTCCAAGAGGAAATATTTATGTTCTTACATTCTTGGTGATATCAAGCCAAGGCTGCTTGTAAGATCTGCTTAACTGCCTGTGTTGGGAGCTGTAAACACCCCCGACAGGCCCTGTTTAACCTTTAGATACATTTCTGACTCCCAAAGACACTTTGGAACTGAAAGGAGACCGTGTTCCCATCACCACCGGCAAGGCCGTGGTAGGAGAGGAGCAGGGAGGAGGAGGGGGAGGCAGGCCTTAGGTTTCCTCCTGGCCGGTGGTGTGACTCATCCTGGCTGGAGCTGGGCAACTCATTCTTTCAGCAGTGCTGGGCTGCCTGGCCTGCAGCATGATTAACAGCCCATCCCTGTGCACATTACAAACAGAACAGAGGCAGATTCTAGTGCTTCTCAAAAGGCAGGCACAAGGTGCAGCTTCCGGCTGGGCCCTGGGGACATTTGGCACACAGTAAGATTGCACAAAACAAAAGGAATTCTTTCTGAACTGGGATGCCCATCGGAATGGAAGAGAACCATCACTAGGCTAAAACCACCACTCTGGATGAGGAACTAACCAGGAGCCTGGTGTACACCACCGCAGCCAGGGACTCTGAGTGTCTCTGACACAGCTGGACACACAGTGACAAGACCAAGTCAGTAAGAGCTGGCATACCATTTCCTCAGCCATATTGTGAAGAGAAACACACAGCGTGCAGGGTTGATAGAAGAATTCAATAAGTTGATCTGCTCTAAGTGCCTAACATGACACCGTGCACATTGCAGACATTTAACAAATAAGGTACAGAAGGACTCTTGGGGTCAGTTATTATCAACTGGCAGCTCAGTCCGCATTATGCGGGCTGGGTAGGAAGTCCGTAAGCCTCATAGTTCGGAGGTATAAGGCAGGCTTAGCAGAATCTGGGAGCTGAGCCGAAGCAGACAGGACATTGCCTGTCTTTCTGCAGTCTCCCACTGTGGGCTCCTACGACCAGAGTGTGGTCAGATGTCAGACGGGGAAACAGAGATGGGATGGCCCAAGTGTCCCAAAGCCAGGGTAGCTTGGTGGTCTAGACAGAGAAACAATAAATTGATAACATGGACGGTTCTACCGTGCTTCCCAGCCATGAAAATAGTCTTGCATGCATGTGTGGTTTGTCTTTTCTTTTGGAAATATTTCAATAAAAAAAATCATATACATGTGTGGTCCTTACAGAGATCTACTTAGACTAGTGGTAGGAGCTTCAGAGAAGGAAGTTCTAGTTTAACAAGAGGCAACATGAGATGGACAACACCCACAGAGAGCTGGGTTATAGGAAACTGATTGTTTCCTTAGGTCAAAAAGAAATTGCCAGAAAAACCAGACTTCCCTGAGGTGTGTGAACACAAAGGTGCCCTATTCCATCTCTTAGCACATGTCAGACACAGTGTGATAGCTTTATAAATATTAACTCACTTTATGGTGTTGCAACATTGTGATAGATAATTGATTATTCACGTTTTGTAGAGGTCCAGAGAAGTTAAATAGCTCCCTGGTGGCACCACAAAAATAGAGGTATGCTCTGTTTTATAGCTGTCCTGTCTGACTTCAAAGTATCAATCATCCCCATTCTCTTTTCAGATACTTACATGCTAGATGGAGCCAAGGGAGGGTCGGTCAGTGAGGAGGTCCAGGCAGCTGTAGCCATCGATAACTCCTCCACACAGAGAAAACAAAGGAAAGAGACACCTCCCATTCCTGCTACTAACACCTGACATCTGCCATAGGAAACTGTGGGGAGACTCATCCTCCATGGGATCTGAAGGAAGCAGAGCAGCTGAGACAGCCGAGACAATCCCACCTGGTGGCACTACCTGGTGTCTGCGTTGTCCTCCATCTGAGCAAGTTCAGGAGGACCCATGAACGGAGCTCAGTACACAGGAAGCAGGACATGTCTACAAATGGAATTTCCACCCTGCGTGGCAACCTCTACAATGTGTTTTCTACGACACGTACCTTCTAGTGATTCTCCCATTATATAGCTGCTCCCTTGATTCCCCGTTGACCCTCTTGTTCAAAGGGACATTTGCACCCTGCCTGAAAAAAGTCTGTGTCTGGGATACTGAAGGAGCTGAGCAGGGGAAGGCAAGCGGGGGGACACCTACACTTATAGAGAAGCTGCCACTTCTGTGAGACATGACTCTTGATATTCCAGAGGTAAGCGGCACAGCATGTTTGTAAAGGCCAGGCTCATAGGCAGGAACCCACTGGCATGGAGTGTGGGGACAAGGCATTTTTTGGACCTACTTCTATTATCTCAGTAGCTTAATTATATGAGTAAATTCTTTTGATGCAAAAACATTAAACGGGACAGAAAAAAAATAAGACCTAAAAATTCATCATTCAAGTGCTCAAAGGCCAAGCACTCTTATGCATTCCAGGACATTTGTAGATTGACCACTACCCCACTGTGTACATGCATGTGCAAGTGTGTACATGTATGTGCATGCATGTATGTAAGTACACATGTATGTGTTTCTGTATGTGTGTACGTATGTATGTACATACATATGTGTGTATGTATGTATGTATGTACGTATGTATGTATGTATGTATGTGTGTGTGTAAGTATGTCCGTATGTATGTATGTATGTATGTATGCATGTATGTGTGTTGCTGCATCAGGAGAGTGGGAGTAAGACTATATTAAGAGGAAGATGCTTCGGTACTTTCATTTGGGTACCAAACATACATGCTACTCTAGCACCTCACTACTCAAGTGGTGCACAGTATTCCACTGGATAGAGAATTCAGTTTTTATTCAGCCAATTCTGATGGATGTGGGCTTGGCCACAGAGAACTTCCTTTAGTAGGTATCTGTTGAGGCAATTACTTAGGACTACAAAATACCTGTCAGATTCCAGCCTACTGAAATACAACTCACAGTAAGTTTTAAAAATACCAGTTTAAACAGCCTAGGAATTTTGAACAGTTTTTATTAATTTCAAATCTTTGAATGCTTATTATTAAATGGGAAAGCTTTCATTATTGCCCTGCATACTTATCAGGGAAATGAAACCTTTCCTTTTGCTTGAAGTGTTTTGACAGAGTTTCTGAGAACGAGAAAGGAAGGGCCCCCAGGGGAAAGCCAGCACACCAGGCGAATGCAATCAGACTCTCCTCCTAAGCATTCAGTGAGATTCCCCTGCACCCAGCGATTCCACACAAAGCCGGACTATGATGAAAACTCCATCTCTTCAAACGCCTTTCCATAGACAGCCTTAGGCCTTCAGTTACTTTGACTTTTAAAAGAAACTTCTGAACTGGACAGATGGCTCAGTCATTCTGAGTAGGCACTGTTCCAATAGAAGACCTAAGTTCAGTTCTGAGCACCCACAGTGCATGGCTCACAATGCTGACACCCTCCTGTGGCCTCCAAAAGCATCTGTGATCATGTACACACGCACACACACACACTCACATACACGCATGCATGCATGCACACACACACTCACACACATACACTCATACACTCATACATGCATGCACTCATGCACACACACACACACTCATACACATACACATGCATGCACACACTCACACACGCAGGCACATGCATGCACACACACACACTCACACATGCACATACTCACACACTCATATACACACACACTTGCACACTCATGCACACAGGCATACACAATTAGAAAGAAGTCTTTAAAAAGGGAATTTGGGAAAATAGGGACTTCTACTAGTCCTTAAAAGCACATCAAAATTAAATCAAATAGTAATCACTCAATAATAATAGTAAATGACAAATCACATAACAAAACCAAACTATGGTCTTTGGCATTCTCCTTCATTTTAAAGTCAGCACTTTTATGGTGAAGCTTACAGAATCCAGTGCTGTTCAAAGTATCGGTTATCAATCAACACCACCTGGAAATGCTGAAAGCGTACATTTAATCTATGTGAGAGTCCAACATGTTGTGGTCATTGCTCAGGCTGAGATTCCTGTTGGTTCAAATGGACTATCCTCTCACATGGACCAAAGCTGGAGCTTTATAGGGCTCCGGTGAATGCTCCACCAGGAAATGCTTTATACGCAGAGAGCTCAGCTGACTACACACACACATACACACACCAACACACACAGAAGCACACAGAGACACACACAGTACAAGTTCACGAAGTACACACACTGAGTGACTGATTAGATAGTTTCAAAGTCAACTTTCAAAGTAGTCCCCCGCTGACAGACCACATTCCTGGGCACAAGGTAAGATACAGTAATGGAGAGCTTGTTAAGACCTCTATCTTCTCTGGTTCTGAGTAAAATCATGATGTTGTCAAAATAAGACCTCTGCGACTCCCCAGTATCCCTTCCTGCTTCATCCTTTGCAACGACTCTTCAGGCAGGCTGCTTTCCTCTTGGCAGGGGAACGCAAAGGTCAGAGCCTAGGCCCAGAGGTTCCTTCCTTGTGAACAACTCGTGCGTATAGCTACCTTTGTAAACTACAGTCTAAACGACTGGCATCGTTGAACCTGTTTTCTCTGTGAGGACCCTTTTACAAATTCCTTTTTTTTTTTTTTTTTTTTTTTTAAAAAAAAAAAAACTATCTCTAAAGAGAATTTCTCAGCCACAGTCTAAGAAAAGAAATCCAAGATTTGAACTCAATTCCCAACTTTGGGACTGGCCAAAGGAAAAAGCTGTTTTAGGTACTCTCCTACAACCAAGTCAGCCACAGAGATCTTCACTGTGCTTCAGACAAATACACTGCACAGAAATACAGCCTGCCACGACACTTGAAAAGATTAAGTCAGGGGTGAAAAATCTAGACACTCTGGTTCTTCCTTGTATAATTTGTCTTATTTTAAAATTTAGATTTACTTATTTATGTGTATGGGTATTTTCTGTATGTTGTTTCTGTGCACCATGTGTGTGCCTGGCGCCCTTGGAGGTCAGAAGAGGACACTGGGTCCTTTGAAATTGGAGTTAAAGATGGTTGAGATCCACCCACGTGGGTTCTGGTATTTGAACCCTTAGGTCTTCCAAGAGCAACAAGTGCTCTTAACCTCTGAACCATCCCTCCAGCTCCCTCCTGCTGTATTTTGAAGTGGTTCAAATGATCTACGGCGTAGACGTAAACTAGTTAACATGTGTTAAATACGACCACAGTTTGAAGAGTTGCTTACAACCAATTAAAATATGCATATCTTGTCTGGGATATATATTTTGTAGTGCATCCTCTCGTGGATTTGCAAATGGAATTTATTCAAATGTGCTGATCATTAGCAGTTTAAATAAATGACATTTATTTTGGCAGGGGATTAATTTTTAACGAGGCAGCTGCTCTCAGACAGATTGCCGTCAGGTCATTAGAGGAACTAACTTTGAGGGAAGAAGGGTGATTATTATGTTCTCAAGCTTGCGTTTCGCTAAAGAGGTGAGTGATTTCATCAATGCCCCGAGACACTGGGTCTCAAAGACTTCGGTGTTTGCACGGCTCTCACTTGATTTCAACAATAACCAAATGGGGGAGAAGTAAGGGAGCTTTAAAAGAGAAACTCCTCAAATGTACTGTTCTGATGAGAAATAGGAGATTTATACAGAAGCCAGGCAAACATCACACAAGACCGGGCTGCAGTAATGAAGGACCCCACAGCTTTTTCATAGAGAAGCTCTCTTGATGCTGACTTACCTTAATTTTTTTAACATAGTTATTTTAAATGGCATATCAGACAGATCAAATAATAACCAGTCTGTGTAGTACAAGACGCACAGATCCACAGTAGACTCTCCTTTGCAAGGTAGGACAAGTGACTGTGGAGATCTGAGCAGAGTTGGGAGACCCATGTTCAAGTGGAAGACCTGGCCTTAGTTCCCCCCTTTGTAGTGTTTTGTGGGAAAGTCCTTGAATGAACAAAGCAAATCCAGGTAGTATCGCATTTTGCCCACAAGGTGTCTCTCTGCCTAGTGCCTAGCCTGAAAACTCTGCAGTTGCTCTAGCTCTCACTGTCCAGTTTCAGTTTCTCCTAACAGGGATTTATACAGAAGCGATGTCACACTGCCGCTCTCAAGGGGCTTTGTAACTGTGACTCATGTTACAGTGTTGGGATGAATGAAGGAGGGCCGCCGGGAGAAGCATACTGAATGTGACAAGGGATCCATCAAAATTCTGTGAGATGCCAAGTCACACTAGAGGAAAGCCAAGGCACAGACCTACATCGCACTTGATCCCTCTGACAGAGGAGAGGAGCCTGCCGCCATATAACTACAAAAAGACGCCCCCAACATTCGTATTTTGGCTTAACACAAGAAGCCTTGAGGTTATTAGCTTGGGAGTCGAATACATAGGTTGATCAGCATGTGCTGTGTTCTTGTTTGATAGAAGCAAGGAGTTCCTTGGTGCTCATGCACACTGGACACAGACAATTGCTAATTACAGTAGTATGAAGCCCGTTTGAGAAAGTCAGAAGGCATGATCCCCAAACGTTTGTGACTGAGCATGGGTGTGCAGGTGTACGTACGTCTGCACCCGCATGGGGAGGACAGACGTCAGTCTTGGCTATTGTTTCTCAGGAGCCTTGAATTCTGAGACAGGGTTAGTCATGGTTGCAACTTGCTAGGCCGGCTGGCGAAAGGCCCCAGGACCCTCCTCAGAGCTGGGACTACAAGCCTGCATCACCATGGCTGCTTTTTGTGTGGAGATCTTCTGCTTCAGAAGCAGGCCCTTTACCAACTGAGCTATCCCTTCAGACCCTCTGAAACTTTCACCTTAAAAGATGATGCTTAAATGGATGAATACATTTACCCCAATTTATATATTGTACATGTATAGAAGTACTACCTGAAACTCCTTTAATATGTAGAGTTGGAAGATTTTTTTTCTTTCGATAATTTATTTTTAATTCACTTTATATCGCAATCATAGCTCCCTACTCCTTCCTCTCCTCCAAGTCCTGCTCTTAAAATCCCTTCCCTCATTACCTCCTCCCCTTCTCCAAAAAGAAGGGGAAACCCCACCTTGGTTACCACCCTACCCTGGGACATCTAGTCCCAACAGGACTAAGCACATCCTCTCCCACTGAGGCCCAACCAGGTAGTCCAGTTAGGGGAAGGGGATTCAGTGGCAGACAACAGTGTCAGAGACAGTCCCTGCCTCAATCGTTAGGGGACCCACATGATGACCAAGTTACACATCTGCTACAAATGTGTGTTGTGTGCAGTTGGAATATTTTTATGGATCATTAAAAATGAATCAAAAGATTTAATAGATGAAAAGGGATAAAAATGAGAATATAAACTAAAACTAAACTACAACCAACAACACAAACTTGCTCTATTTCTTAAGAGTAAGAAGAAGGTGAGATTACTCAATGGGTAAGAGCACTGACTGCTCTTCCGAAGGTCCTGAGTTCAAATCCCAGCAAGCACATGGTGGCTCACAACCACCTGTAATGAAATCTGACACCCTCTTCTGGTGTGTCTGAAGACAGCTGCAGTGTACTTATTTATAATAATAAATAAATCTTTTTTTAAAAAGTAAGAAGAATAAATTCAAAAGCATAGAAAGTAATTTTAATATCATTTTGTAAGCAGAAGACCAAATAGGATGGGTAAATCCATCAAAACAGTTATTACTTGAGTATCTTACAATCTTAAATCCAGAAATTATTTTTCAGGTCTCCTTTTGTGCCATGTAAGTCACATCACAAATGCTTGTAAGGATCATCTCCTGAAAACTTGAGAACAAGGGGCCGGAAATGGCTTCACAACACAACCAACTCATACCTTGAAGTCATACGTGGCATCCGGGTTCTCATCACAGGCAATGACTTCTGGTGCCATCCAGTAGGGAGTACCAATGAACGTGTTCCTCCTGCCCACCGTTCGGTCAAGCTGGGCGCTCACTCCAAAATCCACTAATGAGAAGACAGTTGAATAAGTTAGAACCTCAGGTTGGACGTGAGGGTAAAAATGAATGTGTGTCCCTCACGTGGCGAAGTATATGTTTATCACTGTATAGAGAAGAAACTCAACTGAGATAAACATCTTCATCATGTTGCCTGTAGTCAAGCCTGTAGAAGATTTTCTTGCTAGATGGTTATGCAGGGACCTAGCTCATCGTGGGTGGAACCATCCCTGGACAGGCAATCATGGGGAGGATACAAAAGCAAACTAGGCAAGTGGCATGGAGCAAGCCAGCACGCAGCACTCCTCCATGGCCTCTGCTTCAGCTCCTGCCCCCAGTTCCTATGCTGACTTTGATGAGTAATGGAGTGTTACCTGAGAGGTGCGAGCTGTAATAAACCCTTTGCTAACCTAATTCTTTGGGTCATGGTGCTTTATTATAGCAAGAGAAACTTCATTAGGATAGATTTTAACCACATTTTATGCACATTTTCTGGGCCAGGTAAAGCCCTTAAGATGGTATCCTCCTCACGTCCATCCATCCCCAGACCATTTTCGTCTTCTGCCAGTGAGATTCTATATCACTGATCATTAACAACCTATGTCCCACACTTTACCCAGTCATCCTCCTGTCCCCGTCCCCTCTCCTATAAAAGCAGAATTACACAGAACACATCTTATTTCATGTAACGTAAGGCTGTCAAAGTTCATCCAGACTGTAATGTATGTTACAGTTTTCTTCCTTTTTAATGCTGAACAATTTTCCACTAAATTTCCATTTATACACTTTATCTTTTCCTCTGGTGATGGGCATCTGGGTCCCTTCTACAACTTCTATATCATGAACACATACTTTAAAACTGCACGATTAAATAGATACATACACCAGTGTGGAAATCACAAAACTCCACTGAGACCAAAAGACGTAGGAGCTCTGTAAAAGATGGCCTTCATGTCCACGAATGGTACCACGAAATGGCAATTGAGACCTAAGGGTTTGTGTCAGACTGGCGACGTTTTCACACCCTGACTTGCAACTGGTAAGCAGTGTGGCTATTAATCAAACCACCACGTGTGTGGTTTTTCAAGCCTACAGTGCGGAGATGAAGATAGCAACACAGAATGAGCCTCTTCGCGTGAGCTGATCTAAGTGTTTCTTGAGAGATGTGGCATACGTCATACTCCCAACGAGAGCTTGTTAAACAGCACCAGGAAGGCCCTAGCCTAGATCATCCAGTTTCCATACATGCATCTATTGAGGTTCATGTGATGAACGTTCGGCTCCAAATGCTAATACAATGGGAAATTATGTATCTTGTCAAAAGTGAAGGGCAACTGTTCCAATCTCCTTGAAGTGAACAATTCTATGGACAGAAAAAAAAATCCCTTCTAGATAAAAAAAATGAGAGCATTCCTGGATTTTCTGTGAAAGGGCCCTAGAATAAGTGTAACTCAGCCTGGAAGAGAGTCTCCCTTTTCTGGATGGATTTGGCCTGTGGGAAGACCTAGCCCATTGGGAGTGGCTCTTCTCTGGATTTGGGTCCTGGGCTGTCTCAAAGTGGAGAAACTGAGTATAGAAGCATTCGCTCTCCCTACTCCTGGTTGTGAATGGGACTAGCTGCGTCAAGTTCTAGCTGCGTGGACTTTCCCCAGCGATAGACTGTGATCTGGAAATGGGAGCTAAGACGGACGCTTCCTCCTCTAAGTTGTTGGGTTTGTTGTTGTTGTTGTTGTTGCTGTTGTTGTTAGGACACAGCAACAGAGGCAAATAGGACAGCTTCGGATGTATTTGCTAAATAAGAGTATTTCTCCACTACTAACTCTGGCAGGGTGAAGTGAGGTGATCAGGGTGCACCCAACATGGATTGTGGAGAATCCCCTTTATACAGGAGATAATAAAGTAAATTTAAGTAAAGCTCAAGCCTATGGGAAGTTAGCAGAACTTGATTATTTAAAATACTTTCGAATACAAATATTTTTCATGAAACAAACCTAACCCCCAACACCTAGGGCAATCAGTACCCCATCATATCAGCAGTGACACAAACCATCTATGAAGTGTATGGGATGATGCCCAGGCCTGCCTCTTCTAATCATTACATAGTAAAATTCTACACAGTACTAAGGTGTAGTACTGTGCCGTTCTTCAGGATGGTTTGGGAAAATGCTTTTCAAAAGGATTAAAAAAAAAAAAAAACAAAAAACCAAAAAACCATTTTTCTTTCATCTTTGGGGAAATGCCCACCCCCCAAGTCCACAGCGACAGCTTTACATAAAGGACTGCTGACACCACCGGCTCCAGCGGTGCTGTGGATCATGACGTTGTTCATACCTAGCTTAACTTCTGCATTTTCAGTCAGCAAGACGTTCTGCCCTTTAATATCTCGATGAATCACTTTGTGCTGGTGCAGATGACTCAGGCCCTAGTGGAATGGAGAGACGAGAGAGTTAATAGGACATAAACAAAAATGCAAACACACTTTGGGGTGCTGACATTCACCCTCAAACTCAACTCACCCAGAGATACTTATAAGAGCTGATTTCGTTTTCATACAGCCATGTGGCTGAGCTAAGCTACAGGACACTATTAGCATCAACCGATGTACACACATGACATTATGTTATGTTGAACAAAACACATTCATTGATAGATCTGTCAGATCTATCAGATGGGATACCGATGGCCCTATGTGATTAGAAGCCTACACTTAAGCAAACTGCACGCACAGTGCTATGGCTGTGTTCCTACCTGCTTGAATTTCAGTTGGCACAGTTCTCTAGGAGAGAGTCTTATAGTGCACACACAGATACAAACATGTGGACAGAGACAAGTGCACACAGATCAGATACATGTACACACAGACATAAATGTGTACTCATAGGCATGTGTGCACAAAAGCACATGCACACAGACACATGTACATGCAACCACAAATGTGTGCACTCAGACACATGTGTACACAAATACATGAAACAGGAACAACTGTTGCTTTCTTGGTTGACTCTCATCTTGTTACTTCAGGAACTGATAATTTTGAGACTTTGTGCAGTCTGTGATATTAAGCACTCAGTGACATCCACGCCTGACTGTCTATCTCTTCAGGAATTACTCTGATTTACACATTTGTTGTGATGGTGTGAGTTTTATGAGGGTCAGATTTATTATAAGAAAATCACATTTTTTTTCAGGTAAATTATAACAAAATAATCTAAAAATTAGTTTTGAAGCAAAATACATGGACTAGTATTTACAAAGTTATGATATCAGGCACCTGAGTGTTGTGATTTTATTATTTATGATTTTCTGTTCTTCTAATTGTTCTCTACAAGTAACATAGCCATTATATAAAAGATAAAGCATACAGACACACATAGACATGCATGTACACAGGCATGTACACACAAACACACATGTTGAAGAAACAGCCTGAGAGTTAGTGAGTGGACACTACGAAGCACTACTTTGGTGACACCTTTTCTTCTTCTTCTTCTTCTTCTTCTTCTTCTTCTTCTTCTTCTTCTTCTTCTTCTTCTTCTTCTTCTTCTTCTTCTTCTTCTTCCTCTTCTTCCTCTTCTTCCTCCTCTTCCTCCTCTTCCTCCTCCTCCTCCTCCTCTTCTTCTCCTCCTCCTCCTCCTCCTCCTTCTCCTCCTCCCCCTCCTCTTTCCTCTTCTTCCCCCTCCTCCTTCTTCCTCTTCTTCCTCATCCTGTTCCTCTTCCTTCTTCTCCTCTTCTTTCTTCTTTCTTCTTTTAAAAAATCTGGTCAGTTTGGCTTTAGGTAGGCAGTGAACACCTTTAAATGCCTTATTTCATAGCACATAAATGTAAGTGCTTGGGGCACTAAAGTGATGAGGGATCTAATACTCTCTTATTGGCTGTCTTATCCCACATGCTGGCACTATATGGGAGAGGAAGAAAAACACCATTTTCCTAAATTTAAGAAGTCTATGGTGAACATCTGTGCTAGCTTTCGAGCCCTGAGAACAAATACCTGCTCTTCTGCTGGATCTTCTAAAAGGGCAAAAATGAGCACGTGGGGGTGGGGTAAGAGGACAGAACTACTCCTGGAGGCCTCATAGATGCCCACTGGGCAGCCTCAAGGACTAAAGATCTGGTGCTTTCTGAATGATGGGTAGAAATTCACATTGTGTTAATGACAGAGCAATCCTTGGAGATAACTGTCCACTAAGATGGAACTCTGTAGCCTCAGCTTGTTTCTTCTCATTTAGTTCTTAGATCATTTCTGTCTCCCCCAAGCTGTAGATTGTATTACTCCACCTTGTCTCATCAACAGCTTTAGTACGAAGCTCCTCACATCATATATACAAGCATGAGGTAGACTTTGACTGAGAGACATGCTGGAATGAACTGACCTCTTATTTCCATGTACATGTGTATTTACACACAAACACACACAAAGATAAAAACAAGACAAAACAAAACAGCATCTAAAACTAGGTGTAATGGTACGTGCCTATCATCTTAGCACTCAAGAGTTTGAGGCAAAAAAAGTCAGAACTTCTTGATCATCCTCAACAATATAGCAAATTAAATGCCAGCCTGAGCTATACAGGACCCTATCTTACATATACATACATACATACATACATACATACATACATACATGCATGTATACATGCACACATTTAGTGGGTTTTATATTTGCCATTTGTACTCATTGGTGTAAATTTATTGTATAAAGCAGGTGCTAACTTCACACTGTCACACTGATAGTCAGTATGGATCATGGTAAAAAGCATGTTCTGTCCACAGCAGCCCTTCTTTGTCATGTACCAGTGTTTGTATGACATGAATCTATTCAGGGACACCTGATTCTATGCCCTTGACCCTTGTCTAGTCTTGTTACTTAGCAACCTTGAATAAATTCTGATAGTTGACAGCATAAACTGTGCTTTTATACTTCTTTAAAATGGCTTTGGTTATTTTGGGCTGTTCCCCCATGTCCATAAACATTTTTAAATCTAACTTGTCCAGAGTAGACTTATAGAAGTTTTGATTAGATGTTTCAAGAAACCATGGATCAAGCCATCGAGAAGTGACATCTTTGTCATAGTGAGAATTCTGACTACGGAGCTGCATGTGCCACCATTTGTTAAGGGCTTCTTCCATGTCTCTCAGTGTAGCCATGAGGTCCATGTCTCTCAGTGTAGCAATGAGGTCCATGTCTCTCAGTGTAGCCATG
>JADRCD010181042.1:0-29933 GCA_019843815.1 Montemys delectorum
TAATAAATATTCCTTTGGAAAGTGCTATTTATATCGATTTGGAAGGAAAGATACTGGCTCCATTAAACATGGATGAATATCTCAGAAATTATAGTGCAGAAAGCACATATTGTTACATTTAAAACATGGAGTTGACTGAATATCCTGTTACAGAGATTTCATTGGGCACCCTTCCCTCTTTCTCTTCTCATGACATATTTTAAAACCTCAGCCTGAAGCTTCCAAGCATGCCCCACTGTATTGGCTGTTAAAGCTTCTACCTTGGAGAAGTCCAGGGACTGGAGGATGAGTTCACAATATGTGCTAGATAGATTAAGTAATTGTGAGTAATCCTAATAAATGTTTTCTGTGAATTGTGACAGTCTTTTAAAAAAAAATCTCTGCATACTACTCCAAAATTAGAGAGGCCCTTGCCAATCTTGCTTCCCACGTCATTGGGGACACACCTCACAAACAATGATGGATTCTGATGCTACTGACCAATCCCATCATAAGTTGCCACGAAGAGGCTTTTCATAGAAATCCTGCTTGCCTGGTCAATTCTGTAAATGCTGTTGAAGTCAACAACCAAATAAAAGAAAGGCATAAATATGTGGAGAATTGGAATGTCACTGAACCGTAGTCACTTCATTTCAAGCACAAGAGCAGTCAGCTGCGCAGTGAATAATTTTGTTATGAGGTGTCAGTGATTTAACAAGTTGGCCCAAAGTAGCTGGAATGTGGTGTGAAAGATTTCATCTCTGTTGGGCTGTGCCGCTCTGCACTGACCAGACTCCTGATCACATGGCCAACATTCCTACATTTTCTGTGTAAGAATCTCTGGGAAAAGTGACCAGTCTGTTCTATTGTCTCATATAAGATATTGGTGGTGTTATATGATTCTGAAAGCTTTGGTGAAATAACTATCTACATGAAGTCTTTAAGCTTTTAAATTTATAGATGAAAGACAATGTGACGCTTAGAGTATGGGAAAATTGATATCAAGAAACAAGAAGCAATTTACTCAGAGTATAAGGATCTGAGGGTACTTACACTCTGAGAATTGATATCTGAACAGGTGAAGGGACAATGGCCTAGCAACAAGTAAGAGAAGGTTATGTGCACACATATCCTAGCCATGTACCTTAGAACCATTACTTATCTTCCTGGAATCCAGTTCTTCGCTTGTCTCTTTTATTTCATAACAGCTGTGCTGAATTTTTATCCAAAATACAGTAGAGAAGAGCATATTTTCAAAATAGGTTCTTTAGGAGACTAGTAGCTATGTGTGTTTCACTAAATATACTAAACAGAAACATGAAGAGGGCTGATATTTTATGCAGCAAGAAATCCACTATATGTTACTTTTATTTGTTTTTGTCTTTTGGATCATGTCTGAGAACTACTTATATACTTGAAAAACAAAATAGAAGTCACTGACATTCAAAATGTATCTGCCATTTGCATCTTGCATATCATTGAGTCAGATACAAAGGTTTTAGCAGTAAATGCTAGAAATGCACTTTGATCTGCTAGGGTTTGTACTTGATCAGAGAAGGCAGAATCCTAACAATAAAAATAATTTGCGGTGAGACTATAACATAATCCCACAGAAACCTCCCAAAGGCATGATTCTAAATAAGATTTTTCATGTCTGTGAGCATATGTGAACCACATGGACACTGGGATTATCTACTTCTTCATTTATTTTTTTTTAATTTTTATCCAAATGTTCACCCAAAGCAACCACTTCATAGCAGCATGCAGCTTTCATAGGCAGAGGGGTCAGTCTGGATATGTAGACTGTTAAATTCACCTTTGTTTAGGTGCAAAAAAAGTGCTGAAGAACTTGTCAGGGGGAAATAGAAACTCAGAATATTCTGTAATTGGAAGCCCTCTTCTCCCTCGCATCACTTGTACTCTCTCTTCTCTCATCTAGGACATCTACTTGGCCTCTCTCACGACGATTCCAAATTCTGTGAAGAGAATTTTGGTTCTATGGAAGACAAGCGTTTAATGTCTTCAATCCTTACCAGCATTGATGCATCCAAGCCGTGGTCCAAATGCACTTCAGCCACCATTACAGAATTCCTGGATGATGGTCATGGTATGTAGGTTTCTGGACAACATAGGCTCAGGAAAACAAGTTCAGATTTTTAGGGGATTTACACCGTGATGACCTCTTGATGCTGAGCTCACTCTGTGAGACAATGGTTATTGGAAGAGTGTTGGAAAAGAAGCAAGCAAACTGATTCTTTCTTGGCATGTAGTGCCAGCATTCTTGGTGGCATTACAGCTATGGTATTTTTGCTGTTGACTTAAGAAGTTCAAAAGGGAAAGAGTGTGGGAGACCACACAGAATGTCTAGCAGTGGGAGCCCTGAGAGTCTGGCTTTTATTTCCTCTTACACCACTAAGTTCCTGTGAGAACATTGGCAGACATTTTGGGTTGCATGATACTAATATGACTCTGAGAATTATTTGTTGCCTATCTACTGTAGGGATTTGGTTAAGGTGTAGGATGTGATGAATACCTTTTACAGCAACATAAAACCAGAAAAAGAAGCACTCTAGTTATTCCTTGACTAGAAAAAAATTGATTTCATCCTGACAGCAGATTCTCCTGGACGTGGAATAAAAAGTACAGAACCAAAATAGCCCAACCCATGGTGGGGAAAGACTTAAAGAACTTCAAAGGAAAATTGCTGGCTTTATCCTTTTCAGCCAGTTTAAGAGCATAGCATACTTTATTAAACTCCATAAGAGCGGGATTAGTGCTATAAGTCACAAGAAAGTACAGAGGAAGTCACAGTTTCTAGAAATAACAAATCCCACTCCCTAAGTAGTCTTCGAAACAAGCTGTTGCAAATTTCTTCTTGTCCTTTATTATTTTAACATCATAGAAATACAGCAGGCAGGACATTCACAGTTGGAAAGAATCCTTGAAAGCATACATGTCCACTTCCTCCTCTCTCAGAACAGAGGCCATTCTATCCTCTTGAAACAGATCTATTTGTGAAACAGGTGGCTAAGTTTTGGATTTTGGAGATAAGAACATCCATAAAACGATCTAATGAGTGTCATTGCTCACCCTGAATTCTCACAAAGTTTTGGTCTATAAACACCTAATTTCTTAATGTGTTCGGCATTTTGAATTTCAAATAAACAGTGCCCAAACAATCAACAGATTAATTTAATTTAATTTAATTAATTTAATGTAATTTGTTTGCTACAAAGTGTTTCTTTATACTAAGTAGCCAAGATGTGTTTGCTACTTCATGGTTCCCCATCTTACTGTTGAACTGGTAAAGCCTTTGTGGATACTAGAATTTGCATTTCATAATCCTGAAATCAATCTAGTTCAACCTTGTTTGGAAGTTTTCCCAATATCAGCAGCATGGTAGTACAAACCTGTAAACCTGCCAGTCTGCAGACTGAAGCCAGGATTGTGAAGTCCACAACAGCCTTGGACACAGAGGAAAGTCATGTCTCAAAAATGAATATGTGATAGATGATAGATAGATAGATAGATAGATAGATAGATAGATAGATAGATAGATAGATGATAGATAGATAGATAGATGATAGATAGATAGACAGATAAGCAAACAATACAAATAAATATTTTATCAATAATATATATATAATAGCAGAAATGACCACTTAAATACTTAGAAACAACACTAATATGCATAAACCTTTTCCTTAGATTAAATAAAAGTGGCAACTCTTTAGTTTTGTTATAGCCAAATCCTGGAGTGGATGATCCCCTAGTCATCTTCCTCTCAATGCTGAACACATAAAGCCTCCCTCTGGTACCATCTTAACTCTGCTCCTGATAGTACCCTTACTGTTTTAGTTTTTAAGAAATAGCATGAATATTTTATTTTACAATTATATATTACACATTCCAAAAGGCTTAGCTCAACCCTGAATCGCTAGGTGAATAGATCAAGTTGCTAAGGCAGTAAATTCTTTTTTTGTTTTTGGTTTTTGGGTTTTGGGTTTTGGGGTTTTTGTTTGTTTGTTTGTTTGTTTGTTTTGGTTTTTTTTTGTTTGGTTGGGTTTTTTTGGTTTGGTTTTTCAGGACAGGGTTTCTCTGTATTTTCCTGACTGTCCTGGAACTCACTCTATAGACCAGGCTGGCCTCGAACTCAGAAATCCGCCTGCCTCTGCCTCCCAAGTGCTGGGATTAAAGGCGTGTGGCACCACTGTCCGGCTCGGCAGCAAATTCTTATGGCAAAAGTAGGTCACCTTTTCACCCTGCGTCAACATTAGCTCAGCTGCAGTGCTGTGTGGAATTGTGTTCCTTTGGCTGTGATTTGAGAATAGTGCCTTTATTTCATGTTTGTGGAACAAGATCTTACTTTCAGGACAACAACTATGTTTCCTGCATTGTTTCAGCTTTTAACAGTATTTTTGTATTTTAAAAGGCCTGTACTCTGATTAGTTTTTAAATTTCATCAAACTCCCCTACTTTTGCATCGTTTCTGTTCAAAGGGGCTTCTGACAGAGAACATCTAAAAACAGTCATAGTAGAAACAGAAACATTCATTCTCACTAATAAAAATTGTCAGTCTCTGAGATGTGGATTAAATAAACAAGGGAATTGCCAGAATTATTTAAGCAATATATATATTCTTATATAATCAAATCTAGATATTTGTATTTTTGAATATGTTGATTTCTGTTAGGTGGTCTTTCACTTTAACTAAGAAAGAAAAATTGTGTTTTCAATCTCTTCTAATAGTGAAAGTAACTTCAGCATAAGGAAAAGTGGTGTGCAGCAGGAGCCAAGCCATTCATCCTGTTAAGAGATCACACGGAGATATTTTATTCCAGTAGTGGCTTTGCTATTTAAATGAGAGTTCAAAAAACTAATAGCCTGGTAATTTTGATTTAAAAATATCGACAAGACAGTTTAGTCTCACTATGGTAGCAGGAACCAACAAGCACCCCTCCCCCCTTTTTATGATTGGGATGTTAACATTTGAACTACAAACATAGAGAATCAAGGGAAAACCCCAAGCCTAAAATGATATAAAAACAAGCAGACAGGCACACGTTTGTTCAAGACTAATAGATGTCATCACACCATCATTTAACATGTTTTTGTTTGTTTTTTTGTTTTGTTGTTGTTTTTTGTTTGTTTCTTTGTTTTTCTTTTTTTTTTTCTGAGACAGGGTTTCTCTGTGTAGTCCTGGCTATCCTGGAACTCACTCTGTAGACCAGGCTAGCCTTGAACTCAGAAATCCACTTGTGCCACCACTGCCCAGCACTTTTTGTTTGTTCATTTGTTTTTCTTTTGTTTTTCTTTTTGTTTTTGTTTTTTAACTTTTTTTTCCATAGGAAGCCAATGATGTGGCCAATGGTAACACCTGAGTTGATTTGACAATAAGGAAAGTAACAAAATCAGGAAACTGCCCGCCTAAAACCAAAAACCAAACCAAAACAGAAAGAACAACAAAATACATACACACAAATAAACAAAACCATGTAGTGGCCTGGTACCATTTTTCTAAATATCAACAATGTGACATTTACCTGTCTTGCTAATGTCATTCCTAGAGAGACCTGTAGACACTGGCCAGATACAGTGACTTTTGCAGAGAAGAAGGGCTTTCAGGAAATTTACTTAGGAAAGTTATATTGAGACACTCAGAAAAAGGCAGAAAAGTATCCCCTGTTTTGGTAAGTATTGTCATAAAACATTTCTAGTATTTTGATGGTGCCTAAAGAGCACATGATCTGGAAACACGTTTAGTGTGATATCACCTCTTTCCTAGTTGCTCCTCCAGCAGTGTTAAAGCAAAGAGAAGTTAGAGTCGAATTAAACTCAAAGCATTTGATATATTTTTTAAATTATTAGCCATAAGTAGCTGGACATTTGTAGCACTCTGCCACTGCCAGATTTGAATTCATTAGTACTGAGTGTTTCCTGATTTAGGTCCAAGGAGAAATGTGTAGTGGTTCAGATATGGCTGGGAAGCCAAAGTGCACACACTTCAGTAACTGTATCTGGAGATTTGTGATTCAGAACAGGGGTAGCCCTGCCTTGTGGGACTCCCCCACCCCCGGCCAAGGGCTTTGCAGAGATGTTGCAGTGTTTGAACAAGTTAGCTGGCTGGGAAGGCAAGCCTCTGAAATGAGGGTAAGCACTGGCAGAGAAATTGTGCAAAGGAGGCAGGTTATTGAATTTCCTTTACCAAAGGCTTTCTAACCTTCAATGAGGTCCAGGGAGATAGCTTTACTTGCTGCCTCTGAAAGTCCTCTGCCAGATCATGAGAAGAACCAAGTGGGTACAACTCAAGAACACCAGCAAGCTGAGCTAATAAGAGAAACATATGGAAATTATCTTAGTGCTTATTTAAAGAACTAAGGGTACAGCCACTCAGCAAGCACAGAACTTTAGACAGAAAATACTAGTGGAAAGCTATGTATCTGGACTCTTTGTCAACTGCTAACAGTAGGTGTAGATAGAAAGCCAGATTTTAAGGTAATATTAAGAAATTGAAGTCTTTTATAGTCATAATCTTGATTTTTTTTTCCCAAAATAAGTGTGCTTTTTGAAAATATGAACAGATAACACCTACTCTAAGGCCATGAAGAGCTATGCTTTAAAGCTTAGCTTACTGTTATAAGCAATGATGAGTATATAATTCTCCCTCTGGCTGCAGACTCCTAGAATGGATCGATCAGCATCCTCTGTCCCTTTGGCAGCGTTCCTGTTCCTTTATCACTAGACCCAAAACGGCTTCTCAAAGAATTGGAAAGTGTGCATCTCACTGCTAATGATAGAGATCCATCCAAAAGCCCCAAGTAAAGCCACAAATATGAAGCTAGAAGCAAAATGAGGAGAGCAAATACTATATGAGGTTCAGCTGCTTTGTCTTAGTCAGGGTTTCTCTTCCCGCACAAACCTCATGACCATGAAGCAAGTTGGGGAGGAAAGGGTTTATCCAGCTTACTTCCACATGGCTGTTCATCACTAAAGGAAGTCAGGACTGGAACTCAAGCAGGTCAGGAAGCAGGAGCTGATGCAGAGGCCATGGAGGGATGTTCTTTACTGGCTTGCTTCCTCCTGGCTTGCTCAGCCTGCTCTCTTATAGAACCCAAGACTTCCAGCCCAGAGATGGCACTACCCACAAGGGGCCCTACCCGCCTTGATCACTAATTGAGAAAATGCCCCATAGCTGGATCTCATGGAGGCACTTCCCCAACTGAAACTCCCTTCTCTGGATAACTCCAGCCTGTGTCAAGTTGACACACAAAACCAGCCACTACATGCTTCTTCAGGATTATTCCTTGGCTGTTTCCAAGCTATGGATATTTGGGTCAATGCTCAGTCTTATACCTGAGTGCTGAGAGAGGAAAAGGAAAAAACAACTGTGGTGCTAAAAGGAGAATAAGGTAAAATTAAACATCAGTCCTATAATTCCTACTTACCATTAAGAAAAAGAACAGCCTGAGATACCTGAGCCTTTTAGGTTTTATTTTCTGGAGGCAAGCTTCCATCATTTACTGGTGGGGTGCAGAGACCTAGGGAAAACAACCATATTCTTTCATTCACCCATTTCAAATGACTCTTTTGGGGTCTTAGTTGTTGGCCTTATTTCAGATTTTTAGCTTTATATTCATGGGAAAACATGTATATCATGTGTATATCTGCCTGCCAACTTCCCTTGTAAGTATCTGTCTTATATGCACCAAAGGAAGAAAGGAAGGAGGAAGGGACAGAGGGAGGAAGGGAGGAAGGCCCAGTATGGCCATCTAGAATAGAACAAAAGCCAGGTAGAATTTCAAGCTAATAGAAACATTTTAAATATGAAATAACTAAAAGTAAGAATAGATTAGATAAAGAAAAAATCAACAGTTGGTTGGAGTCCAATAAAGGCAAAGAAATTTAAATGCTGAAAGAGTAGTCATTTTCTCATTTCAGTCTTCCTCCAAGCCATATGTGCTTTTCAAAGTGGAAGACATAGATCGGATAATCCATTATTACATCATTTTTAAATACTGTGTACTGTGAATTTCATAGCCAGGCACTGTAATGATTTTTGTCATTTCCCAGCATAAGGTTTCCATGTGGTAGAGATGTCTGTACTATTTTGTTACAAAAGGAAATCATTACGTATAAAAACAAAGTCACTAAAGCACATGCTACAGAGTAAGCAGAAATGAATGCAGAGACAAATCTTTATTTAAAAAAAAATAGCAGTAAGTTAATCTCAACTATTCAAAGAAGAAAACTGCTTTATTTTCAACAGGAAAATGTCATTTCCATGTGACTGCTATAGAGAATGTTATTTTAACTGCACTGAGTTAAGTTTTGTAAAGACGCATTTCATTTTGAAGTATCTTTATCAGAGACTGGTTCCAAACTGCCTGCATTCTACATTCCTCGGCAATCCTTGTCTCCTATAAAGTAGGATGAGTCTCAGGGGGGTCTACCCAGTTAATACCTTCATAGGAAGTCTATGGCCTATACCTTTTAGGGAAAGAAAAACAAAACAAAACAAAAATGTTGCAACAGTAGTTTTGAGGACCTGGAAAGCAGTCTCACTGACTTTGAGATTTGTTGACAAAGAGATTGGTTGACAACTTACTAACATCATCAATCTGCTGAGGCTGCTCTGGTTTGCATAGCAGCCAGTTCATACAGCAATGAAGATAACATTTTTTCCCAGAGTTCCAAAGCTCTTCCTCTGTCCCATAAAGAATGTTTAGTGAGGTTTTACTATCATTCTTTCCTATTGACTTGATGTTAATGTTTTCCTTTTAACTTGATGTTTTTCTCCCCAAGTTCACTTTGGCGAGATTCTCATTTTTAATGCTTTTTCTGGCTGGCCTTAAGAAGCTTTACCTCTTCAAACACTCTGGCTCAGTTAAATGGAAATTTGCTATTTCTTCATTTTCATATAAAGCCTCTATCACAGATGCACAGATAGGTATATGTGTTCTCTTTGTGGCAACTTAATTATACAGTTGTAAAACTGTTTGCAGTAAGTACACTCCAAACATGCTGAAGAGTTATTTTTTCAGTAAGGATTTGAATGTGGAACAATTTTTGTTGGACAAAAGGCATTGACAAACATACCTAAATGGTTTTTCAGTTCAGTCGAACATAGAAGCAATTATTATTGTTTTGTCTATTTCTGTCCTGTCTCTAATTTGTCAAAGCTAATTCTATATTTACAGTGCATAGTAAAAATATAGGCCTCTCATAGATTCCATGAATGAATTAGAGGTTAACTAACTCAGCTAAGACACACAAACATGTGGCACTTCACCAAGATTAGACTTTAGAGCAGCTGTTTCTTGCATTAAGCCCAATATCTGTCACTTAAAGGATTTGTACGTGTGTCAGCCCCTCAGAAAGAAACTAAGACATCTTTCTATAGGTCTGACAGAGACAAAAATGGTATGCAGCCCCTGAGCACAAAGACACTGACAATTTATTTCTTGGTTTATCTTTAAGATGAATTTAAAATGTTAACCTCCTAGGATTTTCATGTGAATTAAATATATGTAATATATGAAAAGAACCATGAATGTATAACAAGTGTTAGTTGTTATTGCTATTATATTTGTTGTAATAATTATATAATCAAGTGAAAAATAAGTAAAAGTACAGAAGCCAGAGGGCTTCCATGACAGAGTGCACAGTGAAGGAAAGGATTTCAGCTCACCAATCTGACTTCTTAGGGAAACATTTTGAATAAAGAGAAGTTCTAGCTTTTGTGAATTCGCTATAGCATCCTACCACCTCCACCTATGTAATGCAGTAAGACTTCAACTGCTTTTGGCTGCCATTCTAAATACTCAAGAAGCCCACGAACAGAAATACAGAAGTAAATAATACATTAGAACTTCTCTGGTCCAAGTTACCAAAGATTCTTACATTTCATTACTACTTTATTCTAGAGATCTTGAAAGCCTTTTATTGTAAATTTTACCAGCCTGTGAGAAATACACAGTCTCTTTCACTTTAGAAAGATATTAAGGAGTAGAACAGGGTACACCCCATTTTTTTTTATTCTTGACAACTTATATGTTACTCGAGCCTTCTAGACATTCAGTAAGTGCTCATTCAATGAGTGCAAAATTCAATAATGATCTTGGATGTCATTAAGTCTTGGTGACTAGGAGACAGACTGTGGGCTCATGAGGAAGAGGTGAATTAGCACTGGTCAGTGGGGTGTCATCAAAACGCTATTGCTCAAAGCTGTAAATGACAGTTACTATGAAGCTCCCCATTAGAGTTCCTCCAAGCCCCTCTACATTCCCTCAGAGATGTATTACAATTATTACAAAATAGTCATACAGGACAGTAGCATTGGCAGCCTGACATCTATTATTACAGCCAGTCCAAGAGTGCCCCACTCAAAGAGAATTCTAGAATCCAAACAGATGGCCAGCCCTGCCCACTGCATCCCCAAAGGGACCACTCTACAGACTTATAGGTTCGTCATGCTTTCATACATCCTGAAACTTTACTCTTTAGGTCCCTGATTATAGCAATCTGAGACCTAAACCCAGGCGGATTCTAACTCTTGATTATTCTCTTAGGTAACTGTTTGCTGGACCTGCCTCGGAAGCAGATTCTGGGTCCTGAGGAGCTCCCAGGACAGACCTATGATGCCACCCAGCAGTGCAACTTGACATTTGGACCTGAGTACTCTGTGTGCCCTGGCATGGATGTGTGTGCGCGGCTGTGGTGTGCTGTGGTGCGTCAAGGCCAAATGGTGTGTCTGACCAAGAAGCTACCTGCCGTGGAGGGCACTCCCTGTGGGAAGGGAAGAATCTGCCTGCAAGGCAAATGTGTGGACAAAACTAAGAAAAAGTATTACTCGGTAAGTGTTTTTCTTGTCAACTAAAGCCTAGAAACCCAGCACAGGAAGTGCTTTTCCATGCATGCACGGTCATTACAATCAGAGGGCTTTATTTCCCAGTTAAAAGATTTTGTCAGTCAATAATCTATCAAACTTCGTTTCCCATCCACAGGACTGCTTGTAACCAAACAAAGGAAACCAAGCAGCCAGCAGGGATTTCTTGGCAAATTCCAGGATTTCACAAGTAAATCCTGGTTGACGAATTTCTCAGATAAACTGAGAGGGGCACTCAATGTGGAGCCCCCTTGTTGCTTTTTTGGAGGATCACTTTAGAAATGCTTGAAGTTATTAGAACTTGTCTGCTGATCAGTAAGGAAACAGTGGTGGAGCAGATGCTATGGCCCTTGCTCATAGCTTCTAAGACACCACATGGTCACTTTTTCCCAACAGAAAAATGCATAGAGTATTAAGAGCGATGGTGCCCTAGAGGCTGTCCTCAAGAATATGCTAACAATGCAGAAGACACTTCACATTGCCTGGGTCGTGTCAAATTCCCTGACATAGGTGCAGGAAGCTTATATTTCCTCGTCAAAATAGCTCATCTTATCACATCTGACATAGCCTCTTGGCTTCCTCCTGCAGTATCTCCATAGAAAGAAGGCCAGAATTTGGTACCTTGGCTTGTCTTTCCATATGGAAAGCACAATGTCTGAGCACATAGGCTGAAGGTGCCTTGCATTGTCTCTCACATCTAATTGGGAATTTACCAGAGCCCAGCTCAAATTCATTCATGTATGAGACAGAATCTATCATAGACAGAATGTGTGATATCAACAAACAGACCTCAGAAGTTAGGGATTAAATAGAAAGAAAGAAATGTAAATGCCCAACATCATACAAAGGATTCAGCACGATGTACTTTTCATTATTGGTCCAAGAGGATAGTACAAAGAATGTTAACAGTTAATCTGTGCTTATGAACAAGAGTTCTACAGTATTGGAAGGCAGGAAATACAATGCCTGGAAATCAGGATGTAATCCTTGACATGTGCTTGGTACTTAGGGTAACACCTTAGATCCTGTGCTGCCAGAAATGAGATCCTGAATAAAGATGACCTGCTTAGCATTGGAAATAGGCTGCAAACCCTTAACTGAATATGGATCCACTGGGATGATATGCACAAGTGACTGTAATATGCATGTGGGATATTTTCCAAACAGAGTTATAATATCTTCTGCTTTTTATTTCAGACATCAAGCCATGGAAATTGGGGGTCCTGGGGCCCCTGGGGTCAGTGTTCTCGCTCATGCGGGGGAGGAGTACAGTTTGCCTACCGCCATTGCAATAACCCTGCACCTCGAAACAGTGGACGCTACTGCACAGGGAAGAGGGCCATATACCGTTCCTGCAGTGTCACACCTTGCCCACCTAATGGTATGATGCTTTCAGGTGTCAGTAACCACATATGTCATGCATTATCCCTATTTTCGTAGAAATAAACAATGAAGGCTGGGGAAGTAGCATTAATCCCAAACTGGATAGTTACTAACAAATATGGGGGGGTGATTTTTAATTGACTATCACAGACAACAGAGTCTTTAAGAGACTGAGAGACAACATTTCTGTTTTCAATTCTGTTTTTATGAAGGCACTTGAAATACTAGTGCATAAAGAGCTCCCAAAAACAGAAATTATTAACATTTTATACTAAACTTAACAAGGTGTGAATGTCAAACACTTTGTTTTCTAGGTAAATCTTTTCGCCATGAGCAATGTGAAGCCAAAAATGGCTACCAGTCTGATGCAAAAGGAGTCAAAACATTTGTAGAATGGGTTCCCAAATATGCAGGTGTCCTCCCAGCAGATGTGTGCAAGCTTACCTGCAGAGCTAAGGGTACTGGATACTATGTGGTCTTCTCTCCAAAGGTAACTACCTCTTTGTGTCTGGAGCAGTAAGCATTCTGGACAGAAATTAATCTACAAAATTAATTCTGTAAATGCTGAATGTACACAGTCATTATTCTCAGAAAAGATTTGGGAGGGTTTTGTTTTGATCTCTATAATTTCTGGATTTTCAAACTTTACACAATGGTCTAAAAACATTTTAACAGAACCAGCATATGGTTTAAAAATGAATTTTTGAAAAGCATAGTTCATTGTCTGGGAAAATAGAATATCAACTTCAGAATGACCTAGAAAAGAATATGCATTTTTCCTGACGAATTATGTGAGAGGACTATTGGGAAGAAAGATTTCTATTTTGAAGCTATTTACTTAAGAATTTATGTGTTCAATCTTAACCATAAGTTTTAAAGCCATTGCATGTGATCTGAGCTTTAGAGTTTCACCATGAAACAAAGTCCTTTTAGTCACTTGCATTTCGAGATAAGTATGTGATTATTCCATAATATTCACAGATAAACATTTTCTAAAATACTAAAGAGATTTTTTATTTTATTTTCTGTATGATGCAGCAATTTAAAAACACCATTTATCTAATTTTTAAACATATGACATGTTTAAAAGCACCTCTGAAATCAGCCTTCAGCTGTATCTGTATACAAACATCTCTACATCATATAAAAAAATCTGAAAAATCCAGCACTTTCAATTCATGTATATTTTAGTATATCATATCTCTTTAGTGATGAAGTAATACATTTCCCTTAAAATATTACATGGAAGTAAAAACAAAGAGCTTAAACTACAACTAGGAAGAGAATCATTGGCACTTTGAGGGACATTCTACCTCACAAATAAAAACACAAACTCACATACCCACATGTCATATGCAAACAAATTTAAAGTGCTTTTACACCAGTAAGATGATGTATGTGCCTGAGCACACCACAGCTTCTTATATGCCAGGTTTTAAATGGCTTTGAAACAACAACACATCCTGTTTCCTGAACTCAGAACCAAGTATGCACTCTATCCCATACCTTTTCAGAAACAGCCCTTGCTAAGATCTATTTTCTGCACACCCATGACTTTGATGCCTTAAAATTTAACACACAATAACTATGACAGGTTTTTAAATGAATCTAAACTTTCAAATTTGCTGCTAAACTAACAGTTATACTCCAAAGAGTCTTGTGTTCTTAAGCTTTCTAATGTTCAGATCTCTGCAAGAGCAATAGTCTCTCAGGAAGTTAAAAGAGTCTTTACACTTCCTTTCACCAATGTAAAAAGACAAGATGATGGAGTGGCACTGTGTTATGAATACAAAAATGGAAATTAGTAACTTGAATCACCAGATATACTAGCCAAGAAGTTTAAGAGAGAAAATATGTAACCAGACCTTCCCAATAAAAATGTATTATGCATATTCTAGAATCTTCTAGAACCTAAGTGGTTGATTGCTTTTGATGGACTAGTTTTTAAGATTTTTTTTTTTAATTTGTATGCATGTGTGTGCATGTATGTTGGTATGTGCACATGAAACTAGGTACCTGGGAAGGCCAAAGGCATTGGATTCCCCCTGGAGTTGGGGTTACAGATAGCTATGAATCAACTTTCCGGATTCCTAGTAACTGAAGTTGGGTCTTCTACAAGAGCAGCATATGTTCTAAACCAATGATCCATAACTGCCTTATTTTCAGTGTAGAATTTATTGCAGCAAAGGTCACAAATGACAACTTTCTACTTAAGCAAAAGAATCAAATCCTTGAGCCCACATATCTCTATTGCTGA
Source organism: Montemys delectorum (assembly GCA_019843815.1). Taxonomy (NCBI): domain Eukaryota; kingdom Metazoa; phylum Chordata; class Mammalia; order Rodentia; family Muridae; genus Montemys; species Montemys delectorum. The sequence continues at coordinate 14,505 of JADRCD010181042.1, forward strand.
TAACGTTGTCATATGCAGGTTACCGATGGGACTGAGTGTAGACCATACAGCAACTCCGTGTGTGTCCGAGGAAGATGCGTGAGAACTGGATGTGACGGCATCATCGGATCAAAACTACAGTATGACAAGTGTGGAGTATGCGGAGGGGATAACTCCAGTTGTACAAAGATTATCGGAACCTTCAATAAAAAAAGGTAACATGACAGCACCTTAACACTTGTGTGAATTGAGCAAGGTTTTAGACTCCTGCAAAGCTGATCCAGGAGACGAGTTTCCTCATGACCTTTTTGAAGGAGGTTTAATGTTGGTTTAGCAATGCATTCTGCATAGGAGCAGGGGAGGAGAAGAGCTGAATAGTGCTCTGTGGCTGATGGAAACGTTAAATGTCTCTAGAAGCAGATAAACTATAACAAACATCGTGGAGGGAGAATTTAGGATGAAAGAGCAAAAGATGAATAGTGGGCACTATTTTTTAAAATAGGACCTAACAAAGTTGCATTTCCTAAGGCCTCACATGATTGGCCTTAACTTGGTTTTATGATATGTTTAAGTTTTATTTAATGCGTGTGGGTGCTTTGTCTGCCTGCACATCTATACACCATTTGTTTGCCTGCAGCTGGAGGAGGCCAGAAGAGGGCATCTGAACTCCTTGAAATGGAGGTATAGAAAAGTTGTGAGCTGCCATGTGGGGTTGGGAACAGAACTATAGTCCCCTGGAAGAGCATACACAGTGCTCTTAACTACTGAGCCATCCTTCTTCTCTTCCTTTCATGATATTTTTAACTTATTCTATGAATATTCATACATGTATACGATGTATTTTGGTCATACTCACACCCCGTCTTCCAGATTCCACTGCACAACATTATAATCTGGATCTTCCTTATTTCACATTCCCTTCCTTCTCCCTTCTTCCATTGCTTCCACTGGGATTTTTGGTTGCTTAACTGGTTGGTTTGTTGGTTTGTTTGTTTGTTTGTTTTTGTTTTAGGGAATTTCTGCTAGGTTTTTTGTTTTGTTTGGTTTGGTTTGGTTTTTGTTTTTTGTTTTGGTTTTGGTTTTGGTTTGGTTTGGTTTTGGGTTTTTGTTTTTATTTTTGTTCTTGTTTTTGTTTTGACACATGCTCTTAGTACGCAGACCAGGGAAACCTTGAACCCTTGAATGTCTGGTCATCATCTTGCCTCTGTGCTGTAATTCTGTCTGTAAGAGGCCACTCCTGGCTCTCTTTACTATTTTTACAGCGAACAATTTCTCACAGTAGTGTGTTTTTCTTCAGAAAACATTTCTCCCTGCAAAATGTAAGTTAATTGAGGCGCTGTGACAACAATCCCATTTTACAGGGAATGATCTGGTTTCTTCTGTCCACTCCATAAGGACAAACTCCTATTTCCATACTTTTAGCTTTAAAACACATGAGACCATAAATTATAGTTTCTGGAATCAAATACAACACTACTGTCTGAAGGATGCCTGATTTAACTAAAGGGTCTGGTAGACTTCTCCCACGCTGAGTGTATAGGTAGAGTGTGCCTGCATGCTGACATAGCTTCTTCGTTTTCTTCAAATTGTCAACAATTTGTACTAAACTAGTTTGAAAACCTTAAAATTATGTTTCATATGATTTTAAAGCCTGAAGAACTCTTCTTATGGTAGATATGTACTATTAATCTTCATAAATATTGACATCAGAACCATTTGAACATAATATAGCATCATACCAACTCTGAGAAGCCAGTTAGATTTTATATCTTTCTATATCTGAAATGTGCAAGACAGCTTACAGACTAGCACCTCAAACTTCTGTTTTACAAATAAGGAAGCTAAAACTTGAACATTTAAGACTTATCTAATTTACCATAAGGGATAAATACCAAAACAGAACAGAGGCTATACCTGAGGTCATGGGTGTGGGGGACATTTTTGCTATATAAGAATGGAAAGGAGAGAGGTGGAAAGAGGGCAAACAGAAAAGGAGGGAAATGTGGAAAAGGAAGAGAATGAGTGGGAGAGAAAGAGGAAGGACATTAGAAAAGGAACAGAAAAGTGATATAGAGAGATAGAGTATGGCTTACAAAGAGCAATCTAATGTTTAAGGTAATACCTCACCAATCTTACCCTGTGTACTCCTCTACATGAAGTTGAAAACTACTTTGCAAAGTGTTAAAAGCAACACTTAAATTTTCTGAATTTGTAACTATGTGTGCTCTTGAACTCATGTGCCGTGAGGAAGAAGGCATGAAATCCCTTCCTGCATTTGTCATATTTTATAACAGTTAAATTTAGACCATGGTCCTGGCTTTTAAACCCAGCACTGACAATGTTGAGCTCATGATATACTTGTTTAAAGATTTTTTTTACTGTATTCTTACTTTCTATTCTTTTGTGTAAAATGTGACATCACCTCCAACAGTCATTCCGACCTTTAGGCCCTTGTAGGATCATGTGTCATCTACCAGTTTTAGAAACTAACATGAAATTATCATAAATAATATTACAACAATAAAGATGATGAACCCAGATAGACAGAATCAGCAGGACCTCAAGGCACACTGCTCTCCCTGTGACCCTGAGGTTCAAACACACATGAGACAGACACTAGAGTTCAGACACAGGACTTCCTTTGAGAATAAGGTTCCTATCCAAGTCAGGACTCATGAACTTAGATTTTTAACATATAATTTTGGACCTAAGAAGAATTAGAAATTACCCAATTTAATCTCACAGCAGTCAGTAGATCTGTACATGCAACGCTACCTCTATTTAAATAACTGAGAAACATTTGAAGACATATTAACTAATAGTATATCTTTACACTTTATTCTAGCCTCTTATAGAAGCAAATATTTTGGCAAAAGATGAGCCCTTCTCGTTGGTATAGTGTCCCAGTACTTAATTAACATTTGTGCTAGAGTTCAACAGGGTTGTGGATGTTAGAGACATTTGTTTCTCCTGAGCAGATGATGCACTTTTTGAGACCGTCTTATGGTCTTTCCTCAATCAATTTATCATATTGTTGGGTGAAAAGAAAACATTCAAAAAACATAAAGTCTTAAAATCATTTTTTTCTTAGAATCATAGTAAGTACATATAATCTAGTGACAAAATTTTGCCTTTCATTTAACTTCTCACCCCCAGAAAATCTAGTAAGACTTTCAGAGGCAGAGCCTCCGTTTGTTCTAACACCAGTTCACTGAGCAATTAAACCTGGTCTTTTCAAGATGTCTGCACACTGGAGCCATGTAAAGAATTCTAAGAAGGGCCCCACAGCCCACCTTGAAAGACAAAGGTTTGCCAGTCTGTGCACAGGATTAGGGCTTAGTAAAATATTGGCTAGTGAGTCCAATATCAGAATTTAAAAGCACTAGGTATTTCCATGAATGTAACTGAGACAGACCTGGCTGTTTATATTCCCACATAGCCTACCTTGTACCTGTGCTGGAAGAACATAAAATATCTTTTATGTAAATGTCAATCTCTAAACCCAATTTTTAAAATAAGCAGGGGTTACTACCATCATTCTAATTTTTAATTTCTCAACAGAAACCTATAAAATGTTATATCATCTAGCAATTTTATTTTGTCCTCCGAAAAGTTTAAAGCCAATTTAAACTTAAGCTCTTAAATACATTAAAAGCTTTGTATTAAGATGAGGGAACACTTTTAGAAAAATTCTATTTGTTTATACACGTATAGCCACATCCTAATTCTATCTCGCTGCCCCCTTCTTTTCCAAACCTTTCATGTGGATCTCCCTGCCTGCAGCAAGGGTTATACTGACGTTGTGAGGATCCCTGAAGGAGCGACCCACATAAAAGTCCGACAGTTCAAAGCCAAAGACCAGACTAGATTCACTGCTTACTTAGCCCTAAAGAAGAAAACTGGCGAGTACCTCATCAACGGCAAGTACATGATCTCCACTTCAGAGACCATCATCGACATCAATGGCACCGTCATGAATTACAGTGGGTGGAGCCACAGAGATGATTTTTTACACGGGATGGGCTATTCAGCCACAAAAGAAATCCTGATCGTGCAGATCCTTGCAACAGACCCTACTAAAGCGTTAGACGTCCGTTACAGCTTTTTTGTTCCCAAGAAGTCCACTCAACAAGTGAACTCAGTCATCAGCCACGGCAGTAACAAAGTGGGATCACACGCTCCGCAGCTACAGTGGGTGACAGGCCCATGGCTGGCCTGCTCTAGGACCTGTGACACAGGCTGGCACACCAGGACCGTACAGTGCCAGGATGGAAACCGGAAATTAGCTAAAGGATGCATTCTCTCTCAGAGGCCTTCTGCATTTAAGCAATGTTTGCTGAAGAAATGTTAGCCTGTGGTTTACTCTAACACACAAAAATAACAGGAGGATCATCGCAGATACAGCAGTGGTGAAGGCAAGGCCTACCCAAAGCACAGAAAGACACGCTTTCCTTTCCTGTCACTGTCACCACGAGTCCAATTATGGGCAGAATCTGCTCTCTGCGACCAAAAGATTTACTCTCTTTGGTGTAAGGATAGTGATCTTGGAACAGAGAAAACATGGGAGCTGTGGAACATCCCTGGGCCTACATAAAGGAGACACACAATGATGAATGTAGAATCGGGGACATTTGAAGATGGCAGAGAAGTCTTGTCACCTACCTCTTATAGGATGTCTTCAAAGGCATCGTGATCATGTTCAGTCATGACACAAAACTTATTTTTATTGTTTGTAAATGCATCCACCCTTAGTATGCCACTTTATAAACTTGGTCCTATTAATATATACACATATGTGTATATATATGTACACATATATACATATATATATATGTATATATATAGCTATAACAAAATATTTGACCAAAGTAGATCTACAGCTATTTCAACTACTAGTTTCCAGAAAGAGCTGTGGAAGATTTACTGGAAATTAAAAACTTGCTGCTGTTAAATAAGACTTTGTATATTGTCAGTCTGCAGGAGATACCATTTTAGTTTAAAAAAAATAGAAACCATTTTGACAGCAAGCACCTTCTGTGAGGTTCTAAAAAGGGAAAGGATTTGTGTGTGTCTGGTCATTTAAACACATATTCAGTTCCATGTACTCTAAATTTTGATGGTCTGTATTTTTCTTTCAGGCAGCCAGCCAAGTTATTGTATCATTTGGGTGTAGAAATTGTGTTTTCCTGTGTATATGTGATCAATATCCAAGGGTCTAAAAATTAGCTTGCTTGTATTGGAATTTAAAAAAAAAACAAATATGTCACTGTGTTTTCAATTTATATTTTCACAACTGCTTCATTTCCTATGGCTCCCAGCTCATATTTCACAATGTATAGTAGTCATGCAGAACACACAGCAGCAAGCTGTCTGTTACATCCAGCACCTTCAGTAATGGCTTGCCTCTGCTCAGCCAGTGTTTAAAACGTGTTTGTGTTTGCTTGTTTGTTTTTCCCGAGGGTTGGAAGATGTGGTTCCATATTGACTGGGTGTAACAGTAATATTAAAATCATTTCATATTTAGCCCCGTCTTGCACAAGCAATCAGATCAGTTCAACTAATTCAAGAAACCAAACTAGTTAACCCTTAAAAGACTGTTTCCACACCATAGGCAAGTGTCTCATAATTCTCATATACCTGCTGTACTGGAGAATCTTCGCTGTCAGAAAGCATTTGTCTGCACCAGTGAGTGTGTAAGGGAGGGAATATAAGTGTTTTCAGAAAGTCTTTTACCTGTACAAGAAGGTAATCATCATCATCATCATCATCATAATAATAATTAATAATAATCATAACAGAAAATCTCCTTTAAAGTATGCATTGCACGACCCCCTCTGATAATTCAAGCACTATGAGGTGTTTTTATTCCGTTGGCATTTCTTTTTTCTTTAAAAAAAAAAAACTTGCAAAGTAAATTGTTTTATGCAAATTCTACCAAATGTGCCTACTGTTAAAGATTTGCATATAAGGATTTTGAGAAATCCTCTCTGGAATTCCACTAAATGTATGAGTGTTTATTTTTATTATAGGATATTTTAATATAAATAGTTATGTAATTGATGACTCCGTATCACATTGGTTTCAGTGGACCCGAAAAAGGATGAAATCTTACTTAGGTTTGTTTGTTTGTTTGTTCTAAGAGGTTATTTTCTGAAACAGACCAATGCCCCTGCAAACTAGTCATCATTCATTAGATTCTCAGAGCCTGGCCTTTTTACATCAAGAAATTGAGACTATGCAAAACTTGTAGCCTATTTTGGGTGCTGGCCTCTAAATATAGAACAGGGAATTACTCTAGTCAAATTTGTCATAAAACAAAAGATTATATCTCACATTGGTTATTTAACTGTGCAGAGAGAATAAATAGTGTAATGCCAATTTCTCAAAATTTAAAAACAATATAAAACCAAGTAGTTCTAATTTGAAAAAATCTTATTTTGTTTTTATTGTGGTAATATTAAAAGAAAAGAAATGAAAAGTAAATGTAATTATCTCTTACTTTGCTTCCCTCTATGATCACCATAGATTTTTAATAAGATTTTCACTCATTTACTTTTCCCTATAATGGAGTTTTATACTTCACACTGAAATCATCCTAAGGAAGATAAACAGATAAAGCACTACTCTATGTCCAGAGGGATTTTGTTTTTTATCTTTTAAAATGACTATTCTACATTGACAGCGGAATGTATATAAATCTAAGGAAAGAGACACAGCAAACCGAGATTCAGAAAAATGAAGTGTCACAGAGGGAATGAGTGTGTGGGGGAGAAACCTACATTAAATTCCAATTCATTTGGTTAGATTCTGTTCTGTGTTTGCCATTGTCCCATTGTGTGTCTTGAATCCTTAAAGATCTTGGATTTAAGACGGTGAATAAAGGTGGGAAAATAGAAAAAGGCTATGCTCAGGTTACAAAAGGTCTAAACTCACTTGCATAAAAATATCATTCCAGAGTGAGTGTCAGTAAGTGCAAAAGAGCTCACAATGAAACAGTACCTTGATCTTTGAGAACAAATGTCATCTTAAAACCCTCCTTATTGCTTGAAAGTCTAAGAACATTGTTATAATGTATTTAGTGGCCCCAACCTCTATTGCCTTCCTGTGGAAACAGTTTGAAACTAACAACTGAGGGATGAATCACAAAGCAAACAAAATAACAAGTTGCAGCACTGAAAACGAAGTAATTTATTGTTTTTGCAACTGCCATGTGAATTTCTGTGATGAAATTATTTATTCTTATTTAACAAAAATTATGTGCAAAGTCTTCTATATTTAAAATGTTTTGCTGTTGTCTTATTCTTTTTAATTTATGCTTCTTGTTTGTGTATAAAGTGCACTTTGTGAGTTTATATAAGATATAGCACTGGTGGCTTTGTATTTCTTTTTACAGAAGGCTTTCTGTGTGGAACAGGTGTATGTGTGTATATTCCTTGTGTATTTTCAGTCTGCCACTCTCTTAATTCCATTGCTAGCAATGTTCCTTCCTAATCAGTATGTTAATAGGTCATTTAACTACCAATAGCATTGGCTTTTTTAGATCGTGAGTTTTAAAAATCTGTATTTAATCAAGCAAGTTGCAAGTTTTTAACTAGAGGATATCTAAACCTTAGGAGCATCCCACAGAAGCTAAGAGACGATGGAGAATAGGGTTTGAAACAAGCATAGCACACGGGAGGCGGAGGGAGGAGGATTGTAAATTTAGGAACCGCCTGGGAGATGTAGCAGATCACTACTTGGGGAGAAGAAATAGAATCCGTTTCAGTCACATCACTGATAAATATATACAAGGAGATGTTAATTTATTATATGGATGTTATAGGCATGTCACTTCTAAGTGATTAAAGAATGATAAATACAAAGTCTTACAGCTTCAGAAACAGCTCCCCACAAATACAGTATCTGAGCCTCGGCTGTCTGTGGAGAGTCTATAGATGTTCTCAAACACAAGTCATAACCTCATCTATGGGTTTAGATGTATGTAACATAATACAACTTTTTACTATTACTATCAGACCAGAGAGATAGGACGTGGGACAAGCAGGGACAACTCTTATAGCAACAGCTCATTTGTGACTGGAATTTTAAAGAAAGTCAAGCTCTCTTGGTCCCACTGTACAATTCACTGGGTCAATCTCTGACTCTGATGTTCCTCCATTAATAACTTCCTTGTTAGCAAATTAACAAGGTCAGTCAGTACAACCAGCAAGGGACATAGGAGGTTCAGAAGTCCAAGGTGTGCACGATGACTGCAGCTCATTGTTAGAAATTTGATGAATATAATACTTAATTCTACTCTGAGTTGAAAACCCTGCAAAACAGCATGGCCATAATGTATTAATGCCACTCAGCTATTTACAGTGAAACATGGGGCTGTACAAATGTATTACATTTTTTATTGTGTCATGGCTACAAAATAAATAAGCACAAGAACAAAATAAGTCATTCAAAGCAGATGCAAAATCATAGTTAAGAGGTTTTAATCATTGAAATACACAGAAAAGGCACTTGTACAGTTTCGTTATTATTATTGTCATTGACCAACAGCCTACAGTTCTAGAGAATCAAACAAGTAGGTCAGCCTAACTGAATAGCTTGGTAATAACGTGGTAATAAACCCTTATTAATGTGAAATATGGGCATGGCTTATTGAATCATAGTACCACAAAACATATCAATCTATAATCAATCCAATAATTCTATTCAATCAAACAATGAAGACATATTGCAATACAGATCCATTCATCATTAAGTTAATGCCCAGGAATAAAAATCAGTTGAAAAAAGATATATATACCTAATAAATTCTTAGTATGCATATAAGTCTGATGCAGGTATTATGGTGGGATATTATATGTCATTTATATATGTGCAGAGAGAATAGGACTTGGATGTAATATTAGTTAATTGTGATTTATTAATATATCAGCATCTTTTGTATATGGTTGCTCTCTAGTGCTTGTTAGGTTGGAACCCCTGCTATCCCTTGCACTGCTAAAACTATTCTTCCTTCCCTTCTTCCATTAACCCCACCCACAAGGAGAAAACTCTTGGCTTACAAGTTGTCACCCGTGGCCTTCTCAGTGCTGGCAACCCACCCAAGAGTGTCTTCCCAAGGGCTCATCTTTTGACCATATGTGGGTACAGTCCCAAATCCTGTCTTACATGTGATCATCCCTTGACGAAGATACATAAAACCCCCTTGCCTTAGCCCAGGTGCCCAACTTCCCTGGTCCCATTCTTTGGGATGGGTGAACACAGTGAACCTGCCTGGGAGTGTACCTAAAAAAATCTGCATATACCTGCTCTTAGTCTCGTCTTATCTGGTGTATATTTGTGTCACCAAGAGAGGAAAAGCCTATTAGTCCCTACCTTTTGGCTCTACTAACCAGCATATGTGGGCTACACAGGTTAAAAGAAAATAATAAGCACTATCCCATCTGACCCACCCCCAAGTGACTCAGAACTCCAAGGATACCTGTGCTCAGAATACACTGGTTTTGAACTCCATTTTTCTTTGCCTAATCCAGTGAAAAAACCATTATTATAACAGAGGTGCTAGCATCTTTAGCAGTGACTGTCAAACCTAGAATTACTGACTTGTTTTATAGTTTCCACACAATTCTTTAACTCGCTAAAAAGATCTTTACCTTTTTTGTCGAGACTAGGCACAATTTAATCCTCAGAGTTTGAGAAGTCAGCATACCTAAGTGCCATTCTAATCTAAGAAATATCTGAGGACACTCAAGAGATCATCAGAACTTGAAGGGAGACAGGTGAGGAGTTTGGTCTTCCTGTTTCTGAATTTTTAAGTTGTCAACAGTTCACGGAAACTTCTCTGTGTGGCTTTTTTTTCTCAAACATTGCAGTATTTCATGCTGTAGTCAACATTTACTGCCTAGATCTCAACCTCTTTCTAACATTTCCCTTGAGATATTAGTGCCTATACAGAGAGTGTAATTAGAGTAGGGGTTCTTACCAATGTGTAAAATTATAAGGTTAGACTTCTGACTGAGAAATGTATGGTCTTTTCATGGCAATACTGAAATGTTCATTTGCATATGGCATGGAAAATGCTGGTTGGTTCATCTGCTACAGTCAAGAACTGGCAAACACTGCTTATATTTTAGTAGTGGTTGATTGGTTGATTGGTTGGTTGGTTGGTTGTTGGTTGGTTGTTGGTTGGTTGGTTGGTTGGTTGATTGGAAACATACATGGTTTTGAGATTAGATATCGCAAGTAGCTAAGTCAATGGCAGAAATCCAACCCATTTGGCATTACCAATGGCACCAATGCTGAACTTCTATTAGTGTCCATGAGTAAGCCAAATAATAAACTTTAGTAGCTAGAATTTAGGCATTTGAAGTCTGAACACATATTTCCCTGATAATAAAAAATAATGAGACTTCACATGTCTCCACTTTCTGAAAATAAAGGCATGTGATGCAGTTGAATGGCCAAAAAAATCTTGGAAAAAGTGAGACAGGATTTGATGAACATGTCTCCTTAGCTTTGACAAACTTCAAATTGTAATTGGCTGTTTAGATTATTACTATATCTCAGTCTACAGCCCATACTAAATCCTTTTTTTTTTAATTTTTTCTTCAGGAAAACACTTGAATTGACCTACATTGTAATTATTTTTCATTGAGGAATACTATTTTGTAAAGCAAAAAACTTTTCTGTGTGAAATTAAACTGTATACCTAAATGCTTTTCAGTGTATATAATAAATAGAAATTGTAAAGCAGGTCAAAGCACGTACTGTATGTGCTTGGAGCTAGAAACTACTGTCCTTTTATGTTTTAATATCTCACAACACTTGCAGCACAAAACCTGGTCTCTCCTGCCATTCATCATCTGCTTGAGGACAGACAATATCCTATCTTAGCTAAAACAGTAGCTCTTTGGCATGTAATGTTTTTCTAATGTCTTCTGGCCAGTGTATACTATCCAAGTCTGCCAAGTATTAAAACATAAGCAGGCATCATAACTGGATTATAGTTATACATAAATTTACTACAAGTATAGCCTTAAGGAGTGTAAATTATAAATAATTAAGAGCCTATGCTCTTAAGAGGAATTTACTAGAAGCTCTAGACATTTGATAAGAGTTTATGAATTAACTTTCCAGTGCACAAATTCTTTTTAAAACTGCAGTCATCAATCCTATGTAAACATTACAAACACTGAACTTTCCTCTGATATCAAGCAGTATTTTAGAATTATGATACTAAAAATTTCCTCCAATGTTTTATTAATTCTTTGTAAATTTCACATACTGCATTTGAATCCCATTTCCTTCAACACTTGCCATTAATACTCTGTGAAGGTTCTATGCCCCAGTGTAGGGGAATGCCAGGGCCAGTAAGCAGGAGGGGGTAGGGTGGTAAGCAGGGGGAGGGGGAAGGAACAGGGGTTTGTTTTAGTTTTTGTTTTTTTTCTTTTCTTTTCTTTTTTTTTTTTCTTTTTTGGAAGGGAACCTGGGAAAGGAGATATGTAAATAAAGAAAACATCTAATAAAAAAATAATACTCTCTCAGCCTTTTCCCGTTCCTTCCAACACTACTTTGAAATTTCATCTTCTCTTTATTTTTCTCTCTTTTCTCATTGAGTCCAGTTCCTGTTGCCTAGCTAGTCTTAGGAGGGAGGCTTGCCCTGGTGTGTGGTCAAAATACTGGGTGTCCCATCATTAAAGCAAACAGATTCTTCCCTTCCCAGCGGCTATCAAATGCTAGTAGCTCTCCAGTGAGTAGAGATTTCATGACCACCTTTCCTGCTTCATGCTGGGATTTTGTCAGTCTGGAGCCTGAGAATGTCCTGAGCTTTCTGTGAGGAGAGGAGTTCATCTGTAAATGGGATCCACTGTATCTGAAAAACACGGTTTTCTTGATGTTGTCAACCACCTCTCGCTCTTGCAACCTTTCTGCACCCTCTTCTCTGAAAATTCCTGAATCTTTCAGGAAAGGCCGGCTACAGGCCGGCCAATCTGGGCCTCCCTCAACCCGAGGGAGAAACGGGGTCCTAGTCAGGTCAACGAGGCATAGGCGAAGAAATGATGGCAGAGACGACACACGAAGTACAGGATCTGAATGTATTTCTTAAAAATGGTATCAGACTTTTACAGTCATTGCAAAAGAGAAATGATAAATCTGGCAGCTTAGCTGTTGAGGTACATCTGAGGCTACCTGAAACATACTGGGTCTAAAGCAGCAGCCATCTCCTCTGGATAGGCACTGCATCCGGTGGGCCCAAGCACTCTGAGCCTGGGGGACTGTGGACTAAGTTCTAGTTCGAGTCCCCGTCCAAGAGAGGTTCCAAATCCAAGAGAAAGTCCAAGAGAGAGTACAAAATGAAAAGCAGGCTTATATGGTATACAGGGAACAAGGCGAATGACTAGAGTCACATAGATGGGCGGGGTTACAGCAAGGGGCACAAGACTGAGGTCATATAGGCAGGTGACCACCACATAAGGTTGGTAGGTAGGTAGCCAGGTGTGAAGTAGGAGGAAGAACAGTTGAGCCCTCCCTGCTGGGGCTATTTTGGTATTCCTATGCTAATTCTCTGCTTCTGCTGGAGGCAAGACTAGGAGAATCTGATCTACCATTTCCTGCTAATTCTCTGGGTCTTGCTGGAGGGAAGCACCTGGAAGTTCCGACCTAACAGTTCTAGCTAATGTCCTTGAGTTTCTAGTATGTAAAACAGTTCTGACTATTGTGGGGCTGCCCTAAGGAATGAGGAATAAGCTTGACCTCTGTTGTTAACTCTGAGGACAAAACCTGTCTGACAGGCAGATTCCTTGAGAGAAATTCCAAGCTAAGGGGATAGCTTGGAATTGAATTAGGATATACTGGAAATATCGTGCTGGCCAGGAAACAATGCCCAATCTTAGCCATTAATGAATCATTTCTTGGGGTACCTTTATGCCAAAATATGAGGCTGTGTTGATGATTAGAAAGACTGATCTGGAACACGTCTATGTTAGGAAATGCCAGCGACTATCTTGAGTACCCAGGAGGCACAGGTTCCCTTTTGCGTCCTTAACGCCTCTTGTCCTTGATCAGGTTTTTACCCCCAATACTGCAGACATGACTGGCATAGATGAGTGTACGTGGCAGGAAAGTAATAAGAAGGCCCTCTTTTAGATCTGAGCAATCCATAGTCATTTACTTTTATACTTTGACTATCTGGATGGCTCTATATTAACTGCATCAATTTCAAAGTGAAGCTTTTCTAAAGAGAATTAAGAAATGCTCTCATCCATAGTTATCAATAAGTCATTAAGGAAGAACAAACTACTAAAAGTACTGAAAAGTATTAATACTCTTAAATTTTATCCTTAGTAATTTCTTCTAAAGAAACTACACCCACACACCCACCAACCAACCGCCCAAAAAACACTCCTATTAATTTTAAAGGTGGCATAAACTTAACCATTATAATATGGCTAGAATTTCTTCAGCAATCTGTTGACAGAGGCCTTGTGGCAAACGTTTCCTGGACTTTCTAATGCGCTTTAACCCTGTGACCTGATAAGGTAATAAGAAGATTCCAGTATTGGCATTACCATGGAAATATGATAACTATGTCCCAAGTAGCATGTGCTACTGAGCATTCCTAAGGTAGTCATTATCTGTTGCCAGCATCGTTAAAGGCAGGAGCTCCTAACAGGCAGAGGGAGAGACCTAAGTAGGAACAGAGAGCTCCTTGAGACTGGAGCTATCCTTACTGTCTCTAAGGTGTGCGCTTCCTGGGTAGATCTAGAGGAGCCTGTTCCCAGGAAATAGTTAGGAATCTACAGAAGACCATGCAGGTTATAAGGATGGACTCATGAGCACACGGAATTGCTTTTTCAGGAATGAGAAGAAAGAATTTGACTTGGAAGGCTAATACATGCATGCTAGGCATTCTCAAAACATTCAGTACTTAACCTTGCAATCTAATGTGTGACCCACAATAAGCTGAGGCAGAGAAGGTCAGAGACATAAAAATGGTCTGAAGGGCAGTTTTTCTGTTATAACAAACAAGGGAAATGTCTACAAATGAAAGTACAGATACTTGTGACACCAAATTATCTTTAATGCTTAGATATTGTTGTGTCTTTCTGAATACTTTACTGCATTATCTATGCCATTAAGTAAATATTTTTCACACACATGAGGGGTTAATTATTTGGTGTGGTGTAGAACCATAGATCCCATAGATTCTGGTTTTAATATAAAGTAATGTAAAACCAATGTAGCCAACAGGATAGGGCTTTTGTTAAGTAGATAAAGGAATACAACAATACGGCTTACCTTTATTAGTTCCTTGTGATGTCTATTATGTAGATAAATAGAAGGAAATTCCAGAGTGATCAGCAGTCTGGGGCTTTTTCCAGTAGATGGAGGAATACAAGCAGACCCAAGACCATTATAACATGTAGACCATAATATACACCAGTTTTTTTCTACATGTCAACAGTACATTTTTTTATCTGACTTTATCTTTCATTGGAATTTTACTTACATTAGAATTATAGTCCATTTGTTGTTACTTGAGCTATGATTTAAAAAAAAAAATCTAAACTTGGGCTGGAAAGATGATTCACTGGTTAAGAGCACTTGTAGTTCTTGCAGAGGACCTGCATTTATTTGCCAGTCCCCACATGGCAGCTCATAACCACTCATAACTCCAGTACTAGATACAGTGCCCTCTTATGACCATGTGATGCACATACATATGTATAGGCATAGTATGAATAAACATAAAATAAATAAATCTAAATTTTAAATAATTAAACTTTAGCAATAAAAGAGTAGTTTCTTAAGTGTAATTAGACTGAAATTATAGTAACATGTAGCTTTGAGATAGAAAATAAGACACAGGAACTCTACCAGCCCAGTGACTCAGGTTCCTTGCTGTCTGTTTGGGCTGGTGTCCAGAGCAGACCTTGGGAGCAAGATCTGCAACCAGTCCCATAACACCCAGAGAAAGCTCCATTCCAGGTGACCTAACAAGCCCATGATAACAGGATCCTAGAATCACAAGATCACAAACACAGCTTGACTCTGAGGAGTTCTGACATAACCAGGATCACAGGAAGGACAGGCTCAAGTCAGATTTACCAAGGGCAGGTAGCACTAGAGATATCCAGATGGTGGGGGACAAGCGTAAGAAAATAAACAACACAAACCAAGGTCACTTGGCATCATCAGAACCTAATTATCCCACCATAGCAAGTCCTGGACACACCATTACACCAGAAAAACAAGATTCAGATACAAAATTACTTCTCTTGGTGATGATACAGGACTTTAAGAAAGACATAAATAGCACTCTCAAAGAAATGCAAGAGAACACAGGTAAATAGCTAGAAACCCTTCAAGAAGAAACACAAAAATCCCTTAAAGATCTTTAGGAAAACACAATCAAACAGGTGAAGGAAATGAGCAAACCATCCAGAATCTAAA
>JADRCD010181044.1:0-19601 GCA_019843815.1 Montemys delectorum
TTTTTTTTTATTATTTATTCTCTGGGCAGGTATTAGTCAGGGGTCTCTGGAGGAAGAGAACCGAAAGAGAAGCTTCGTCTCTATCTCTATGTAAAGGGGATTTATTGGTGTTGCTTACCGGCCGTGGTCTGGTTAGTCTCCGAACAGAAGGTCCAAAACTCCAATAGTTGTTCAGTCCCTGAGGTTATCAGCTCAGGGTATCAGTTTACCTCGGGATCCTGAAGAAATAGGCTCTGTTGCCAGTCAAAGGAGGAACTTGCTGGCAAGGATGAGGGGAGTCAGGCCAAATGCCCACATTCACTTCTCCATGCCCTCATATGCAGGCTGCCACCGAAGCGGTGGCCCAGATATAGGGTGGGTCTTTCTGGCCTCAAATGATCCAGTCAGGAAAAACCCTCAGAGGTGTGCCCAGCTGCTGGGGTCTTAGCTAATTCCCGGTGTGGTCCAGTTAACAAACCCCAGATAGCCATCGCTGTGTGTGAGTGCTTTGCCTGAATGTATGTCTGTTTACCGAGGCTTAGTAGGGGTCAGGGGAGGCCAGAAGAGATCATGAGATCCCCTGGGACTCTGAGTTACAGACTTGAGCAGACGTATGGGTGCTGGGAATCGAATCCCAGTCCTCTGGAAGAACAGCCAGTGCTCTTAACCTCAGAGCCATCTCTCCAGCCCAGGGTAGCATTATTTTTTGTCTAAGAGACTCTGGCTTAGGACAGAGTGCTTCAGTTCAGGCTTCAAGGTTCTGGGGCAGAGACTGGAAGCCTAGGGGCCGGATCTGGCTGCTGACAGGGCATAGACCTGGCCTGGGCTCCTGTTGCTATGGGAACTCAAGTTTTCTTCTCTTAGAGCTGATGGTGTGGTATCATGAAGGGGCCAAAGCTCAGGCTCCCCATTCCGGAGAAATTTCGAGTCCATGCTAGGGGTGCCTTCCCACATGCTTGCTTTGCTGCGTGGCCACCTGAAGCTGACTTAGGCTGTGGTCCTGCTTCCATGCTGTTGCTGAGCCTGGGCAGCACACTTCACCTACGGAGCGACACCTGACATCTTGGTACAGAGCCCAAGGTCCTTGGGGGTCCCCTCCCATCCTCTGTTCTAGACCCAGGTACCATGTGATTCCTAGGAGGCTCTGGACAATGCTGAACATACGTGTGTGTGTGTGTGTGTGTGTGTGTGTGTGTGTGTGTGTGGTCCCTTCTGGAAACAACACCATTATTTTTCTTGTCAGGCTTAGTTCTCTTGCCTTCTTCAGGAGCCTTCCCCAATGGGTGGGTTAACATCTCCCGCAGCTCAGGGTCTCTGGCCTTTCTGAGCCTCAGTTTCCTCATCTGTGAATCGTGATGACTAGGTGTCGGGGAGAGGAGAAAGCCTGAGTTTTCTTCCCCCAGCTTGTGTAGAGCTGGCCTGGACTTGGAGAAACGTGGCCTTCTCAGGGTTAAGTCCCTTCCGCACCAGAGGCGGAAGCAAAGAGGACAGAGTGTGAAATGAAATCACTTCCCTGCCCAGGGGGCTGCCCTGTGCCTGGCTTTTGCAGTAAATCCTATTTCCTCCCCTGCTTCCATGTGTCCACACACTCCCAGCTCCCATGACCCCATGGGTCACTAGCAGGTGGGGGCTCCCGATGGAATGCTGGCCCATCTTTCATCCGGCGAGTTCACTTCCTGTCTGAATAAGCCATCCACCTTTCCTGCCTGGAATTCCATCAGTTGGGTTCCAGAAGCTGTGTGACTGTGGTCTGGGCCAGTGACAGGCCAGTGCTGTGAGGTGAGCAGGCTTCATGGCTATACCCTTGTGTCCAGTTTCTTCTGGGGAGCCTGGGCTGCCTTTGGGAACGAGAACACTGACCCGGACAAGACAGCACAGAATGACCCCATTTAACCCTCATTACCCTGCAGGAAATGGGGTGCAGAGAAGACAGGGCATGACCAGGCCTCTGGAGCAGGACAGCGCTGGCAGAAAATCCAAATCTTGCTGATTTCCAAGGTCCTGGTTTTTCCTACAGGAAGGTGTTTATGAGTCTGTCCAAGGGACTCCAGGGCGGACCCGCTTCTAGGGGAGGTACCAGCATGCCCTTGGCTATAAAGTTGATAGCGAATCTTGGCTGCTTGTCCCAATGGCCTTACTGTGGATGGGCTATGTCTGTGGTAGGAGAAATGGAGAAAATAAGAAAATAAATGGAGAAAATGGAGCCGACTTTACCTTTGAATGCTTAATGTCAAGGGTTCATTCTCGAGCACCACAAAACCAAACCAAACCAATTCAACCAACCAAAACAACCCTCAAAAAAATCAGAGACGATAAAAAGTATTTGGAAAGATGAGAAAGCGGCCTGGGCATCCCTGCCCCCAGATACCACACTCAATGTTTGCTGGCGAACTGTTTCCTTGCAGAGGTGGTTGTGTGTGTGTGCTCAGCCGGAGTGACATTGTTTCGGTTTTCCAAGGTCCTTTCATGTCTGGTCCAGGGGAAGCCTGCTGGGTGTCCATTTCTGGTTTTGCATTCAGCGGGCTGGGATCTGTTGCTTGGTTCAAGTTCTCGGAGAAGGCCCATCGGCCCATCAATTCCTGGGTGGAACGAGATGTTTTAGTCCCCCGGGGACACTTTTCTTTGACGCTAGCAGTGGATTCCTTTTATTTATTTTATATTTTAGATCGGGTCTCACTAGATAGCGCTGGTTGCCTGGAACTTGGTAGGTAGACCAGCCTGCATCTGCTGGGAGTCACAAACGAGCTATGGCGTGGCCACAGAGATTAGAGGATGACTTTCCGGACTTGGGTCTTTCTACCTTTTGGGTCCTGGGAACGGAATTTAGTTTGTCAGGCTGGGTGTCAGGTTCCTCTACCCAAGGAGACATTTTGTTGGAGCAGATTCTTAGAGTGAGCAGAGGGTTTGGAAATATTAAGGATCTTTGTCTGTTACATTTTGAATGGCTTTTCTGTGACTTTGTAACATCAGGTGCAGGCCTTTGGGGGAAATCCCCGCTTAACTAGGCAAAAAGAACCACTCTCAGACAGGGTTTCTCTGTGGCTTCAAACTCGAGAGACCCACCAGTATCCGCCTCATGTGTGCTTGGATGAAAGGTGTATACCATTACACCTGGCAGATCTTGTAGCCCAGGCTGGCCTTGAACTTCTGAGTCTCCTGCCTACCTTGCAAGTTCCAGACTTGTAACTTGTACCACCATACACAGTTTTTGTGGCATTGGGGATTGAACTCAGGGACCTTGTCTGTGCTAGGCAAACATTTTACTGACTGAGCCAGATCCCCAGTTTGAGGATTACTGTTACTATTGCATTTATCACCTAAATAATTTTTATGCCTTGAGATTTTGGACCCAAAAAAGCCAGTTTGACTCTGGCTCATTAAACAGCTCTGGTACAGTGATCCTTCAGACCCGTCTCATGCAGGGGTGGGCAGCTGAACTGGGTAGACACGGAGGTCCCGAAAAGCTGAGGTTCTGGGTAACTTTGACTACCTCGCTGAGGACACTCTTAGATGACACGGGTATATTTTGTCACAGTGAGCTCATGTCTCCGGGGAGCACAGGCTAGCCCATGTGGGACACTGCCTTACTGCCTGCCATGTGACTTTTTTTTTTTTTTTTTTTTAAGATTTTTTTTATGTATTTTATGAGTATGAGTACACTGTAGCTGTACAGATGGCTCTGAGCCATCATGTGGCTGCTGGGAATTGAACTCAGAACCTCTGCCAGCCCCACTCGCTCCGGCCCCACTCGCTCTGGCCCTCCTTGCTGTGCCGTAATTCACTGTAGCCGTCTCCAGACGTCCCAGAAGAGGGCGTCCGATCTCATGACGGGTGGTTGTGAGCCACCATGTGGTCGCTGGGATCTGAACTCAGGACCTTCGGAAGAGCATTCAGTGCTCTTACCCGAGGAGCCATCTCGCCAGCCCCGGCTGTGACATCTTTACCCACTGGTTTTTGTACCACAGATCACGCCATTCCACCAAGGAATGCAGCCTGCTGTCTCGTGAGTTCCCGTCTGGGTAACCTGGAATGAAGATGCTGGGGACTGGGGACCCTGAGAAGCATGCCTACAGAACTGTAGTCCTGTGGTAGATAGGTGCTGGCCTCTGCTCAGTGTCTGTGCTGCCCTGGGGGGACTCCACATCATCTGGTCCTTTTTTTAATTTCTTTTTCATCTTCAAGTTTACTAGTGTCAATCTCAATACCAATGCAGGGGTTTTCTTGGTATGTCCGTGGGGTGTGCCCGTGTGGCAGTCAGAGGTTAGCACTGGGTAGCTATCTTTCTCAATTGCTCTCACTGGTTGAGACAGTGTGGCTGGCTAGCAAGCCTCAGAGATCTGGGTCTCCGTATCCCTGGGGCCCAGGATAAAAGGTGCACCAGGCTTTTTTTATGTGGATGCTGGACATTGAACCCAGGTCCTCTTGAGAGTTCAGCAAGTACTTTATCCACTGAGCCGTCTCTCCAGCACATCTTTTTTTTTTTTTCCGAGACAGGGTTTCTCTGTGTAGCCCTGGCTGTCCTGGAACTCACTCTGTAGACCAGGCTGGCCTCAAACTCAGAGATCCGCCTGCCTCTGCCTCCTAAGTGCTGGGACTAAAGGCGTGCGCCACCACCGCCCGGCTGGCTGTCGTGATTCTTACCCTGTCTCCTACCAACCCAGCTAGAACACATTATACTGTCTGGTGTAGGAATTTTGTTGTTTGGTTGCTTGGAGTGATGGAAAAATATAATCTCAGCACGTAGGATGTGGAGGCAGGAAGATTGGGAGATCTAAGGCCATTTTGGATACATAGTAAGTTCAAGGACAGCCTGGACTATACAAGCAAGACCTCGTTTTTAAAACCAAACCAAACCAGGGGGCTGGAGATGGCTCAGTGGTTAAGAGCAGTGTCCGCTCTTCCAGAAGTCCTGAGTTCAACTCCCAGCAACCACATGGTGGCTCACAGTCATCTATTCTGGGATCTGATGCTCTCTTCTGGCATGCAGACATACATGTAGATAGAGACTTATTTACATAAAATACATAGATAAATTTTAAAACAAAACAAAACCCAGTCAGGGCTGAGGACGTGATCAGCTGGTAAAAGGCTTGTCATTGTAGATATGAGGTGAAGGTGAGTCCCCAGCACTGACACTCATTGGCTGGACTGGCCTTTTAGCAAACAGACTCCTGGAGTCTCTGGAAAAAAAAAAAAAGTTGACTAAGTAGACTGGTTAAATCAAGAGCGTTGGGTTCAACTGATAGATCCTGAGCCAATCAATACAGCGGAGGGTGATTGAGGAAAATAACTGATGTCTGTCAGTGTCCGCCTCGGATCCCTGTATGCACACACGTGCACGTAGACACACTCACTACACACATAGGCTCTTGCAAACCTCCACACACACGCGCGCACATGCACACATACAGAGCAAGACAACAACCGAAGGATTTGCTCGAACTTTCAAATCCTGCTCAGAGCCTTCTACATCTCTGGTGGGTATGGATGACAGTGTGCATGTGGAGCCTGGAGCTTGGCTATTGGTGTCTGGCCCTTCTGTGAAAGAGGAGAGCGTGACTCAGGAGAAGAAGCCGAGACCCACCTTTGAGTGGTGTCCAATCTCAAGACAAGACACCTAACCTCTCCACTCTCCACAGCTCTGGCTTCTGTGATCCTCACATTCCTCGGCTGTGTGTGTGGGGTCCAGGGCTGAGCACACCTCTGCTTGCCATTTTCAATGGATCGTTACACGAGGTAGACTTGTTGTGTAGGGACGGTGTTTCCCACCCCAGGCTAAAATTGTCTTGATAATTCTCACAAGAGACTCCTATGAGTCCAACCTTCGTTCTGTAAAAAAAAAAATTCCAGCTTTGTTCATTCATGTGACCCCTTTGTGCCAAGCTCTGGCCAGACCCTAGGATGTACCTGAAGGCTAACTAGCCTACAGTCTCTGCCTACCGCAGGGAGGACTATAAGTTTCCCTTGGTCTGGATGAGGGAGAGAGGGGTGGGGCTGAGCAGGAAGCTGTGGAATGAGTGAAAGCAAGACCGAGAGTGAAGCAGGCTGGTGAGAGGCCCTGGGCCTTCCAGACTGGCTAGGCCTGCCGGCAGAGAGACTGCCCAGCAGTGAGTGGGATTTCCAAGACTCCATTCCGGCCTTGGAGTGAGATGTTCTTCCGCTCCATACTTCTGTTACTGATGATCTCTACAAAGGCCTGCTGATGGTGCTGTTCCTGGGACAGTGAAGAGCGCAGTGCATTGTGGGTTCAGGGAGTCATAGTTTGGAGGAGGCAGCTGGAAGTTCTTCCTTAAGTCTCTTCCAAGTCCTTTTGATGGGGAGCTGTTTTCATCCCCTGCCAGAAACAGATGTGTATCGCATATCAGGGCCTTCCCTGGTTCTGGGCAAGCAAGCGGATAACCAGAGAGGTACAGGGGACAGGTGAGTAGGAGACTCTTGGTCCCATCCCAGTGCCCACTGTTGGTGAATGCGGGCAGGTCTCTGGCGACCACCGGGCCTCAGTTTCCTTGTCTGTAACAGAGATCAGAATCGACTCTCTAAAGCACCATTGGCTTCCATTCTAAGGTACATATTGGTGTCTGAGGGAGGTCTAACTCTACTGAGGAGGGTCGACACACATGTGTTTGTGCCTGTGTTAGGCGTCGAGGGGCAAGGCCTGGGAAGGAAGGGTTCAGTCTGAGCTCCTGCTTTAGGTAGAGACCTGAAAGTGTGTGTACATGTGTGCGTATGTGTACCCATGTGTGCGTGTTTAGCACAGGTGAGTATGTGTACACACACGTGAGTATGCGTACCACACAAATGAGCATGTGCAAACACATGAAAGCATGTGTACACATGTGTGAGTATGTGTACCACAAGAGAGTATGTGTACACACATGTGTGAGTACGTGTATATACATATGTGTTGTGTGTGTCTGTCTGTGTGAGTGAGAGGTGGGGGGAGGGAGGGAGAGACAGACTGAACCATCTTCTCAATACTTCCTCCCCGGCTTGAAAGTTTCCTGACTCCACTCCAGCCCTTTGGTCCCCCAGCAGGGGAACCCTGGAGCGTGGTGACTTCCCTGTATTTGTTCTAAAGCTGGGGCAGATGTTTCCTGCAGCTGGCCACTCACTCAGCCACTGTCCTCAAGATGGATCAGCCTATTTTTAGCTCTATTGTTAATGCCTGGGCATCTGCTTCCAGGAGCATGTGGGAGGCTGTGGCCCTGGGAAGGACACTCCCCTGGCCCATCGTATTCTCTGCTTCCCAGCTTCTCTGTGTCCTGTGAGAAGCTAAGTGGCTTTTCAGCCACGGGAACTCTGCACCTCAGTTTGTTCCATCCGCTGAATGGGCCAATAGCCCTCTTCCTCAAAGGGCTCTGGAGGGGCAAGAAATGTGAAATTCACTCAGTAAAGAGATGTTTTGAAACTACATGTATCAGGGGTTCGAATCTATGGGCTTCTGTACTTATAAACAACACATGGACTGTGTGGGGGTTGGGTTGGGGGCTTTGTTATAGGTACTGGAGCATGAGCTGAAAGTGGTAAGGCTTCTCTGGTGGAGATGGGTGAGTGGGATGGAAGGTGAGGGCAGGGGAGGCGATTCCAGGTGTGGAACCCAAGAAGGTCACGACACAGAAGCAAGGAAGAGCCTGTGTCCTGGGAGATCTGTTAAGGAAGATAGCTGTGAATAGGATCTGTCTTCGTTAGGGTTTGACTGCTGTGAACAGACACCATGACCAAGGCAAGTCTTATAAAGGGCAACATTTCCTTGGGGCTGGCTTACAGATTCAGAGGTTCAGTCTATTATCGTCAAGGCGGGAGCATGGCAGCATCTAGGCAGGTGTGGTGCAGGAGGAGCAGAGAGTTCTACATCTTCATCTGAAGGCTGCTAGGAGAAGACTGGCTTCCAGGCAGCTAGGATGAGGGTCTTAAAGCCCACAGTGACACACCTACTCCAACAGGGCCACACCTCCTAATAGTGCCACTCCCTGGGCCAAACATATACAAACCATCACATGATCCAACACCAGATTTTGAGACTTTGGGTTTTTTTTGTAACTAAATTGCACAGTTCAGGACAGTCCCCCTTGTAGATGGCACCTTTTATCCCATTATGACACAATAGACGTCTGCGTGATCTCGCAATTGTAAGCTTTAGGTTGGCTACCCCTGGGCAGCTCCTGACAATTCTTCACCCGTTGTGGCCCAGAGAAGCTAAAAAGGTTGGCCATCAGGCTAGACCTCCCTTCCTGGGAGGGTCTGCTGGAGCAGGTCTGGGGGTGGAGGCTCTGCAGGTCCGCCCTGAGCCAGAAGCCAGCTCCGTGGCTCTGCATGTGTTTAGCTGAGCACTGCACTGTCAGGAAATCTTGACCTGTCTGAAAGATCCAGCTGCTAGATGATTGACAGCTACCTATCTGGTCCAACCCTTCACCATCCACACAGAAACAAAGATGGCCCACAGAGAAGGCAAAGCTAACCCCAAGGCCTGACAGGAGGTCAGGGCTGAGGGACCAACAAGATGGCTTAGTGGTAGCTTCTGGATGCCAGGATCCACTGGTGGAAGGAGAGAACCAGCCTTCACAAATTGTCTTCTGACCTCCACATGAGCACCATGGCAGGGAAGTGCCCTGCTCCCCCCATACACACACAAAATAAAATACATTTTAAAGAAATTTAGTTGGAGCTGGGCAGTGGTGGCGCACGCCTTTAATCCCAGCACTTGGGAGGCAGAGGCAGGTAGATTTCTGAGTTTGAGGCCAGCCTGGTCTACAGAGTGAGTTTCAGGATAGCCAGGACTACACAGAGAAACTCTGTCTCCTAAAAAACCAAAAAACCAAAACCAAAACCAAAACCAAAACAAAAACAAAACCCCCAAAAAACAACACCCCCCCCCCCCAAAAAAGAAATTTAGTTGGATGTGATGACACAAACTTTGGATTCCAGGTAGAGACAGGCACAGAGCTCTGTGAGTTCAAGGCCAGCCTTGTCTACATAGAAATTTACAGGCAAGCCAGGTGGTGGTGGCACATACACACTGGGGTGGCAGAGACAGGTGGAGTTCGAGGACTGCTGGTCTACAGAACAAATTCCAGGACAGCCAAGACTACCCAGAGAAAACTCGTCTCAAAAAATTAAAAAATAAAATTAAAGAAAGAAAGAGAAAAAGAAATTTCCAGGCCAGCTAGGGCTACATAGTGGGGCCCTATCTGAATTCAATCAATCAGTATTTAAAACATAAAAGCAAGACAAGGCTGAGAAAGAAACTACAGTGCTTCTCCAGGTCTGGAGAAACTCAACTGAGTGTGATTTTGCCTAGAATCTTGGATATGGGGGAGAGAAGTGTGTGTGTGTGTGTGTGTGTGTGTGTGTGTGTGTGTGCGCGTGCGCTATTATTAGATTTTTTTTTTTTGAGACAGGGTCTTTTTGTTTGTTTGTTTGTTCTTCAAGACAGGGTTTCTCTGTGTAGCCCTGGCTGTCCTGGAACTCACTCTGTAGCCCAGGCTGTCCTCGAACTCAGAAATCCACCTGCCTCTGCCTCCCAAGCTCTGGGATTAAAGGCTTGCGTGCACCACCACTGCCCGGCTTGAGACAGGGTCTGACGTAGCCTAAGCTAGCTTTGAACTTGGTATGTAGCAAGGATCACCCTGAACTCCAGATGTTCCTGCTAAGTGTTGGGATTCCAGGTGTGCACTACCACTCTGCTCTGTGTGGTACTGATGGAACCCAGGGCCACAGTGTGCTAGGTGAACACTGCTCACTGGCCACTCCCTAGCTTCAGAAGGGGAGTTTTCAGTGATAGACAAGGGAGTTTAGGTTAGAGGCCGCTGGGTTTGGGTCCCTGCAGGGTTGCTTGAATGGCAAGTGGAGCTTGAACACTTGTGTACGTTGCTGCTGGCCTTCTGAGGCCCAGGTAGCCCTCAGGAAAGTGGGCAGATGGTGCCCTCATGGTTCCCCAAGAGAGTCTTAGGTTTCTACTGACCATAAAGAATCTAGGCTGTCGTTGTTCAGGACTCGTGGGGACTTCAGAGGACAGAAGCCAAGGGGACAGCTGCTTCTCTGGAGTCTCTGGCTCTTCTGGGTAACTGTATCAGCGCTATCTGGAGCAGACCAGCTTGCCTTGGGGCCTCTCTCTCTCCCTGATGACTGCTTCTCGCCTTGTGGAGGAGAGCCTTGTGGCTTACAGGGGCTCCTCAGGGACAGAGAGGCACTCACTCTCTGAGCTCCTTTGCCTCTGGGAGCATCGGAGGCTAGGTTCTGCGGGGGAGGGGTGGGGAGGTGGAGGGTGGGGAGGGATACCTGGTTCCGGGCTTCCTAGAGCCTGCAGCTGGAGGCAGAGATGATCTACTGGTAGGTTCTTGTCTGTCTCCTCCGTTGCTCCCAAGCCCCTGGTGTGGGACAGGTCATGTGTTCTGTGACCACCCACTGCTGTGACTCCTTCCCCCTGGTACCCTGAGAACAGACTCCGTCTACTGCGCAGCCCGTCCACCAGCAGGGAAGGTTGACATTGCCTTGCAAGAGAGGAAAACTTTCATTCCTGTCACCATCTGGTCTGCGGTCGCTGAGGGTCCAGCCTAAAAATAACAGGGCGCATTAGTCAGGATTAGACTCGTCTAAGTCGTAGGAAAAGGCAAATAGCAAGGAGTTTACACAAGATGGGAGTTTATTTCCGCTGCTGCTGGCTGTTCGGAGCTCAGGGCTTTGTCGATCTGGCCTGCTGTGCTGGCTCACTATCCCATGGTTTCCCCTCGGGAACCTGGATGGCCCCGGATCCTAGGTTACGGCTTCACCCAACATGGCCGCCACGTGGCTGCTCTCAGATCTGTGTCCCAGAGCACAGGGTGGGAGAAAGGAGGAAAAGCTCTCCTATGGAAGGATTCTGGAAGTCAGCATGAGACACTGCTTACATCCTGTTAGCTGGAATTTGGTCACATGGCCCACGTAAAGATCATGGTCCTGGCTAGTGTGGTGTGCTTTGGGACTAAGCCATCCCTGCCCTTCCTGAGGGGAGGGTAAGCCGTTCTGGCATTTTAAAATAATTTGCAACTATTGGTTTATTTATCAGAGAGCAGGAGTGGGGGAGGGACCAGGGCACACAGGTAGCATATACCTGTGGCACTCAAAGGACAACTACCTGCAGGTGCTCTTCTGTGTGGATCCTGGGGCTCAGACTCTGGTCCTCAGGTGTGGTATCAGATACCTTCATCCACTGGGTCATCTCATTGACCCCAACTCTGGACAATTTGATTGAACTTAAGGGTGGTTCTAGGCCAAGAACCTGGATGTTCTTAGGATGTTGCGGGTCTCCCAGGGATGGTTCCCAGGTAAGTCAGTCTTGCTTTTGAGGTCTAGCGAGCCACATGATCTCATGTCCCAGGCCAAGAAGGGAATGCCTCTCTCTAGCTGACCATGAACTTAAAAGGGATTGTTTGTTTGTTTGTTTGTTTGTTTTATTTTGTTGTATTTATTTTGCTTGCATGCATGCATGGGGTCCCCAGAGGTCAGAGGAAGCTGTTAAGGGGCTGGAGAGATGGCTCAGCGGTTAAGAGCACCGGCTGCTCTTCCAGGGGTCCTGAGTTCAATTCCCAGCAACCGCTTGGTGGCTCTCAAACATCTGTAATGGGATCTGATGCCCTCTTCTGGTGGGTCTGAAGACAGCAACAGTGTACTCATATACACAAAATAAATCTTAAAAAAAAAAAAAAAAAGAAGAGGCTGGTAAATCCTTTGAAACTAGAGTTGCAGATGGTTGTGAGCCACCAGGTGGGGGCTGGGAATTGAACCTGGGTCCTCTGTAAGAGTAGCAAGTGTTCTTAACTACTGGGTGCATTCTTTCTAGCCCCTGACCATGCATGTTTGACCCTTCTGCCTCCACTCACCACGTTTTGGGATTTCAGGTGTGTCCCACACCATGCCTGCTTTATGCAGTGCTGGGATGGGAGCCCAGGACTTTCCCAGGCTCTAGGCCCAACCTCAAGGTCCATAAAAATATAAAACAAAAAAGACAAAAAAGTTAGGAAGTAGTAACAGGGGCTCTCTCCTTCCCAACCCTCCGGAGGTTTCATTTAGTTTCCGATGGATGCTGTCCTAGTTTTAAAGAGGAAGAGGCGGGGGGGGGGGGGGGGGGGGAATTCAAGGGACACATTGGCCAAGTCAGGTACAGGACAGACAGGACTCTCCCTTTGCTAAGCCGAGTCACCTGGGGAGTCCCTCCTGGCCCGCCCCATTGTTGTTCCGGAAAGCACCTCCTAGGCTTCCTTGCGGGGGGCTGGGATGTCCACTGGACTACAGCAGTGGCCTTCCGCAGGGGGATGGTCCCAGAGGGATGCAGGACTGCAAGGACTGATGTAGGAGGGAAGGCGCCATGACCTGTACCCAGCCTTGAAACTCATACTGTAATTAAACTTAAAGAAAAGAAAAACGTTGGGGCTGGGGAGATGGCTCAGCGATTAAGAGCACCCGCTGCTCTTCTGGAGGTCCTTAGTTCAGTTCCCAGCAGCCACATGGTAGCTCACAACCATCTGTAATGGGATTGGATGCCCTTTTCTTGTGTGTCTGATGACAGCTACGGTGTACTCATATACATGAAATAAATAATTTATTATTATTATTATTATCATCATTATTATTATTTTGGTTTTTCGAGACAAGATTTCTCTGTATAGCACTGGCTGTCTGACTGTCCTGGAACTCACTCTGTAGACCAGGCTGTCCTCGAACTCAGAAATCCTCCAGCCTCTGCCTCCCAAGTGCTAGGATTAAAGGCGTGCGAATAAATAATTCTTTAAAAAAGAAAGTGATTTCTGAAGGAACCGTGTTAAGTTAAGCCGAGTGGGAGGTGTGGGAAATTTAACAGCAGCGGACCAGTATAAAGAAAAACCTTGAGCTCTGGCTTCGCTGTTGGTGCTGAAGTGAGACTCCAGGGTTCTGCGCCTGCTCGTTGGTGAATGCCAGCCTTGGTTGAGACAGTGGCCCGCCTGGCAGGGTGGACAGCGATGGAGAGACTCTGCCCTGCTGACTATGAGCCGATTCCTTTTGGGGTCAGTCTGGTCTTCTGTCCCTTCTTAGAGGCAAGCCGCTGGTCCAGACATGGGAAAGCTGTGTGGCGACTCCTGCTGGGAACAGTGAGAATCAGCTTTTATGGTGCTATGGGAATTAGGAGGCAGAGGCATGCATGCGTTCAGTCAGGGAGGCTTCCTGCCGGGCATCTCTTGGGTAGAAAGAAGGTGGGGTGTGTGTTGTAGTAGGAGCGCTTCCTTCCTGTGGAGGGCAGAGCTGCCTTGTTGGCCCCTGGCTGCAGGTGCTAGGTGCACGGTGCTCACTGGTCTTGAAAGCTCGATTTCCTTTGCTGGTCTCTGCTGCCCAGCTGCTGTTCTGGGCAAGCCAGGTAGGCTCTGTCCTCCAAGGTGCCACTGAGGTCCCGTGCAGTCCCTGGCCCCTTCATCCTCTTTAAGATACTGTTCTTGCCTTTTCAAGATGGCCATGTGCTGCTTTGGGGTGACAAGAGTTGGCCTTTGGGACCTGGCTTATTTCTCTTTGTAAAGTGTTCGTGCCTCTGCTATGCTGCCGTTGCTGAGTTCATCCCCGAGACATATAGATCTGTAGCGTTTTGTTCCTCTGTCTGTTAGTTGATGAGTATTAGTAAGGTTGGTCTCAGAAACTGGCCCTGAGTCCTCAGGCTCCCGAGCCTACACAGGAACCATCCCTCAGACTTGTTCTCTGGTAGAGTCTTCTAAGTGGAAGTGCCGAGTCACATGACAGCCATGCGGTTACCTTGGTAAGAAACTTCGAGACTTCTGGGCTTGGGGTGGCTTGTGATTATTGTCCCGGGACTTGGTGTGGGGGAGGGGGCTGAGGTTATTGTGGGTTCGCCTGGAACTCCTTAATGAGTTTCCCGGCCAGCCAGAGCTACAGGACAATAAATAAATATCAGACAAACAAACAAAAACACAGAACTTTTTATTTTGAAGTAACCACAGGGCTTCACTTGACCAGCTGTGTGAGAGCCTGGGAAATCCAGTCTTTAAAAATTTGTAATTAGGGGCTGAAGCGATGGCTCGGTGGTTAAGAGCGCCGACTGCTCTTCCGAAGGTCCTGAGTTCAAATCCCAGCAACCACATGGTGGCTCACAACTACCTGTAATGAGATCTGACACCCTCTTCTGGTGTGTCTGAAGACAGCTACAATGTACTTACATATACTAATAAATAAAATCTTAAAAAAAAAAATTGTAGTTAGCTAGGCAGTGGTGGCGCACGCCTTTAATCCCAGCACTTGGGAGGCAAAAGCAGGTGGATTTCTGAGTTTGAGGCCAGCCTGGTCTACAGAGTGAGTTCCAGGACAGCCAGGGCTACACAGAGAAACCCTGTCTCGGAAAAAAGTGAAAAAAAAAATTTTGTCATTGAAGACAAATGAGCACTGTCACCTCAGGTGCTTCTTGGATGTGTGCGAGCCTTTACTCACTTTTTCTTAAGACTTATTTTATGCATATGAGAACACTTTATCTGTCTTCAGACACGCCAGAAGAGGTCTTCTAATCCTATTACAGATGGTTGTGAGCCACCATGTGGCTGCTGGGAATTGAACTCGGGACCTCTGGAAGAGCAGTCGGTGCTCTTAACCGCTGAGCCATTTCTCCAGCTCTCCTCTGGCCCATCTTTAATCAGTTCTCTCATGTATGTAAACTTCACGACAAATCCCCAGCTGTCTGGAGAGCCACGTATTGGCATGGCACACCCCTCCACCGTTCCGGAGTTTCTACTGTTCCCATGGCCCAGAAACAATGGTGCCAACCTTCCATTGAATGAGTCTGTAGACCAGAATGAACCTTCCCCCAAGTGTTTTGGGTTGCTTTGAGACAGGGTTTCTCTGTGCAGCCCTGGCTGCCCTGGAACTCTGTGTAGACCAGGCTGGCCTGGAACTCACTGAGATCCACCTGCCTCTGCCTCCTGAGTGCTGCTACTGGGGCGTTTCCCACCCTCTCCAGGCTGTGTTTTGTGATCCTAACACTCGGCAGGTTTGTTTACATATCTAGGCTAATGGACTGCCTAAACAGCCGAGTTTCACGTCCACCTCCAGTGGGTCCTAGTAGAACCTCAGGAGCCCGTCCGTCCACAGCCCTGCCGCTGTGCTGACCACTCTCATAAGCTGTGTGGTATAATTAACCAGAACCACTGACCCTGTTAGCAACCTGCAGACCCTCTTGTGTAATAGGAACCCCGAGGAAGAAGCGGTCCGTGGCTTCCAGCTGTCATGGGAGGAACAGCCGCTCACAAGCTGCAAGGTGCACTCTGGCTGGGTGGAGAGGGGGTTTTGGATGAGGGCTACTGATGAGAGCCCCTGGCTTGCTCCCTCGTCTGCACATCTTTTCAAGGCCCATTCAGTCTTCAAAGGATGCTGCTGTGCGCATCTGTATTGTCTGTTGGCTGCCCTTGCTGGCTACCCGTCCTTGCGCGTCCTTGTCTGAGTCCAAGGGAAGGCGGAGTAGAGGCAAAGGATGGGTGGGGTGGAGCTGAGCTGTGGGAATGGGCCTGGGCTTGGCCTGTGGCAGCTGTGGCCGGCCGGCAGTGGATACATGCCCGCTGTCCCTTTCTGGGAGCTGTTTTTATTCGCATTCCTTTGGCCCCGGCTTCTGGGAGGAGGCCTGGGAAACGTTGGTGCAGAGCCTGGCAGCTGGAGAGGCTGCTGTGAAGGAGAGAGAGCGCTCTCTGTTTGGGTCCTCAGCTGGGGTCCACGGAGAAGGCCCATTTTTGTTCGCTACCTGCTTTCCTATCTGGGAATGTCAGAGGTTCATTCACTGTTATGTCCGAGGGGCGGGGAATCAAGCAGGGTATCAAGAGCCAGGAAGAAGTGTTCTTCTACATAGGCATAGGCAGTTTTGCTGACCCCATGACCCCACTGTACACATCTCTGGGTGCCACTGCAGTGATGAGAAGACGGTGGAGTGGGGTGAGGGGCTCGAGTGAGTAGTCAGGAGCAGACAGGACCCCACTATCTATGATTGGCAGCTGGTGCGAGAGTTGCCATGTTTTGTTTTTGTTTTTTAAAGGTTTATTTTATTTATTTTATATGTATGAGTACACTGTAGCTGTATAGATGGCCGTGAGCCATCATGTGTGTGGCTGCTCTCTGGCCCCGCTCGCTCTGGCCCCGCTCGCTCCGGCCCCGCTCGCTCCAGTTTAATTCACAGTAGCTGTCTTCAGACGCAGCAGAAGAAGAAGGTGTCCAATTTCATTACGGGTGGTTGTGAGCCACCATGTGGTTGCTGGGATCTGAACTCAGGACCTTTGGAAGAGCATTCAGTGCTCTTACCCGCTGAGCCATCTCGCCAGCTCGAGAGTTGCCATGTTTTAGAAGGCTACGTAGTAGTAGTGGGCTATCTCCTCTGAAGGGTAAAAGTGTGCGACGCTATCAGGATTTGCTCCCCCTCCATAATATCTGTGCCATGTGTGAGGCCTGTGGCCTCTGAGTTCCTAGAACCTCCCATGATCCTCTCTGCCATGTCTGCTGCTCTGCATGTGGGACACCCAGCCTTGTTCTTAGCAGACCCAAGCTCTAGCGAGACTACCACCCTCCAGCTCTTCCAGATATATTACTCCTTTACTTGCTTCAAACAGGTTTTAACTTTAACCCCAGGCTGGTGAGACCAGTTCCCTTCAAATCCAGGATGCCGAGCGTTCTGTGGGTGAGGAAGCGCCGCCCCATCTCCCGAAGGCTCTCAATGCGGATCAGATGTTGGTTTTGATTTCCGAGGCAGCTGTTTTCTTTGAATGTTTCAGCTGACGGGTGCTCACCTAGTTCGGATGTCTCAGGCGTTGTTGTGGGAAACTCACGGGTAGAGTGTTTTCCTGTGTGTCTGCTTTAGCAGAATGATGCAGGGCTGACCAGGGCCTCTGTGCAAGGGGTACACGTGGGCCCTGCAGCCCATTCCCATCCAAGCCCTCTCTACCCAGCTTCATCGTCTACTCTGAGCCTGGAAGTCCTGAACCACCATGACCTCTGTGGGTGGCGGGCCCTTCCTGACTGTACTCCATATTACCCAGTGATATGTGCTTTCTGGCTGAGCTGCCCCGCAGTCCCCACAGTCCCTCAGCCCTTCTTCCTTTTTTTAAATTTTTATTTATTTTTTTCTGTATATGAGTAGTTTGCCTGCATGCATGTGTCTTATGTGGCACATGTGCCTGTGGTACCTACCTACAGAGGCCAGAAGAGGCCGTCGGGTCCCCTGGTCAAACAGTTAAATATTTAGGAGCTGCCATGTGGGTGCTGGGAATTGAACCTGGCTCCTCTGGAAGAGCAGCCAGTGCTCTTAACCTCTGAACCACCTCTCCAGGCCCAAGTGGCCAGCACAGCCTGCACTCCCCTGCATCCTCTGGGGTCCTGGCTTGGCTTTCCAGACCTCTTTCCTCCCTCGTCTGCTTGGCTCCAGTCTGCTTCCATGTCCTCCTTAGACCACGCAGGGAACAGAGACAGCCTCAGGAGGACCTGGGAGAAGCCCCCACCCCCAAAGTAGCTGGAGCTGGTCCCTGTGTTTCTATGTAGAGAACTCTCCCACGGTGCCAGCAGGGCAAGGCACAAAGGCAGATGCCCCGAGAGCCTCTGTGTCTACAGCCATGGTGGGAATTGCTTCTTCTGGGGTCAAGTGGCCAGAGTCTTCTCTCTTTGGCTTGTTTTTTTTTGTGTGTGTGTGTCCCTCTGAACTATGTACCCTCTTACCTGCAGGTCTGGGGTCCTGAGTCCCCTGACAGACTATGGGTACAACGGCAAGCACGGCACAGCAGACGGTCTCGGCGGGCACGTCCTTGGAGGGCCTGCAGGGCGGCAGCAGCAGCAGCAGCAGCAGCATGGACGGCCAGCATCCTCTCAGCGTGCAGTCCTTCCATGCCACCAGTTTACACAACAGCAAGGCCAAGTCCATCATCCCCAACAAGGTGGCCCCAGTTGTGATCACGTGAGTATCAGGGTACACGTGATCGCGTTCCAGAAGACGCAGCCTGTGTGGGGAACCTGCATGCATTTGCTGTTTACAGACTGCCTCTGGTTTTGTAGATTAACCCCCCTTCTCCTCCCCCTGTCCGCCCCCCCCCCCCCCCGGCTCACCCAGAATGTTTAAGCAGTATTTCTGAAATCACAGAGTGTCTTGCTTCATTCAGTTCTATCAGCACATGGGATGGCTATTCTACTTCTTCCAGGGGCAGGAGAAGGCAAAGGACAGATTAGAAGACTTTCCTTTTAGGAGTGGCCCAGAATTTGCCCCTCCTCACTCCCTCTCATATCATTGGCTTGAGCTTAAGAACAGAACTGCTGAACCTCTGTCCCAACACTGGGAGTAACTGTGACCAGCGGGACCAGGCACACAGGAACTCTACCAGCCCAGTGACTTGGGTTCCTTCCGGTCTGTCTGGGTTGGTGTCCAGAACAGACCTTGGGTGCAAGCTCTGCAGCCAGTCCCACAACACCCAGAGGAAGCTCCACTCCCAGGTGACCTAATAAGCCCAGGATCACAGGATCCCAGAATCACAGGATCACAGACACAGCTTGACTCTGAGGAGTTCTGACACAACCAGGATCACAGGAAGGACAGGCTCCAGTCAGATTTAGCAAGGGCAGGTAGCACTAGAGATATCCAGATGGTGGTGGTGGTGGTGGTGGTGGTGGTGGGGCAAGCTTAAGAAAATAAACAACATAAACCAAGGTCACTTGGCATCATCAGAACCTAATTCTCCCACCATAGCAAGTCCTGGACACAGCATTACACCGGAAAAAGCAAGATTCAGATATAAAATCACTTCTCATGGTGATGATACAGGACTTTAAGAAAAACATAAATAGCACCCTCAAAGAAATACAAGAGAATACAGGTAATACAGGTAAACAGCTAGAAGCCCTTCAAGAGGAAACACAAAAATCCCTTAAAGATCTTCAGGAAAACACAATCAAACAGGTGAAGGAAATGAGCAAAACCATACAGAATCTAAAAATGGAAGTAGAAATGATTAAGAAAACAGAAAGAGAGACAACCCTGGAGATACAAAACCTAGGAAAGAAATCAGGAATCATAGATGCAAACATCAGCAACAGAATACAAGAGATAGAAGAGAGAATCTCAGGGGCAGAAGACACCATAGAAAACATTGACACAACAGTCAAAGAAAATGCAAAAAGCAAAAAGGTCCTAACCCAAAACATCCAGGAAATCCAGGACTCAATGAGAAGACCAGACCTAAGGATAATACGTATAGAAGAGAGTGAAGACTCCCAAGGTAATGGGCCAGTAAATATCTTCAACAAAATTATAGAAGAAAACTTCCCTAACCTAAAGAAAGAGATGCCCATGAACATACAAGAAGCCTACAGAACCCCAAAGAGACTGGACCAGAAAAGAAATTCCTCGACTCATAAAAATAAAAACACCAAATTCACTAAACAAAGAAAGAATTTTAAAAGCAGTAAGGGAAAAAGGTCAAGTAACATATAAAGGCAGGCCTATCAGAATTACACCAGACTTCTCACCAGCGACTATGAAAGCTAGAAGATCCTGGGCAGATGTCATACAGACCCTACAAGAACACAAATGCCAGCCCAGGCTACTATACACAGCAAAACTCTCAATTACCATAGATGGAGAAAACAAGATATTCCAT
>JADRCD010181048.1:5646-20975 GCA_019843815.1 Montemys delectorum
CTCTGTGTGTGTGTGTGTGTGTGTGTGTGTGTGTGTGTGTGTGTGTGTCTAGGGTGTGAGTGTGTGTTGGGGTAGCCAACGGAACTTAATTCTCTAACACATATTTGGTGGAGTGAGCCTGGCCCGTTTTGGTGGAGTGAGCCTGGCCCGTTGACAAGAGCTT
Organism: Montemys delectorum; assembly: GCA_019843815.1. Lineage (NCBI taxonomy): Eukaryota > Metazoa > Chordata > Mammalia > Rodentia > Muridae > Montemys > Montemys delectorum. The sequence continues at coordinate 5,810 of JADRCD010181048.1, forward strand.
GATTGATTTCCATCCTTTCTCCTTTCATTTTCTGATGCAGTAGATTTCCCTGCCACAGCCTTCTGAAAGCTGAGCTTTCAGGCTTGGGCCACCCTAGGCCTGGAGGATTTTCTGTATATGTATTTGGGGGTTGGCACTGTATAGGAATCCCAGCAGCCTGCCCTTCTGGATCTGACCCGAGCCATCCCACCTTGTTTCGAGCAGGCCACTGACCTTGCCCTCATTAGCTCCTCAGGGGTCCGAGGAGGGACCTGGTGGGATGAGTGGGGGCAATTGTGACTGGCACTTGGGGTTCCTCACAGGAAGGAGCCTCTGAGTCTTGATACCCTGAGCTGATAATGTGGATACTAGCAAACCTCCTGCCAAATGGTCCCCATGGCACTGATGCCAAGGGTGGGCTGAGTCAACCCTGTTCTTCCAATTTATAGCTCTAACAACTGAGGCTGGAGTTCCTCCAGAAAGCCAAACTAAATAGGAACACAAATCATTAAACCTGGGAAGCGGGGGGTGGGGGAGGGGCTCTTGGCTTGCTCTTCTCCTACTACCTGACTTCAGGGCTTCAAACGGGGGATAGACAGAAGTTACTGAGGAAGGGTGGCCATCTCAGGACCTTACTTTCTCTCCACCGAAGGTCAGACGTGGTGGAGAAGGTGCCCGTTGCCTGCCTCAGTGCTATTGATCAGCCATTTTCAAGGGGGTGATCCCAGTGCCCCCTGCTCCAGGAAGCCACCCCTGACTTCCCACCTAAGACAAGCACTTTGTGAGCTGCTCTGGCATTGGAACCTTGGGTAGCTTTGGCCATAAGGCCTGATGTACCCAGGGTAGGGTTTTCTGAGTTTAGCCATTACTGCCCCAGCCTTTCTGGGGTCATGAACTCAATGAACTCATGGTGGTAAAAGGACTATGCTCAGCATTTTGGAGTCAGGTGTGTGGCCAAGAGGATTAGGAGCAGACTATGTAGCAATGTCACCCCAGCGGTCCCACTCAGAAGCCTGGGGACTTGAGTCCTCCTCTACTGACCTGACCCTCCACGTTGCCTTCTAGATCTTGGCCTTGTCCTCCCAGGATCCCCTGCCAAATTGTTCCCTGCCAAACTGTTCCCTGCCGTCCACCCCAGCTGAGTCCTGTCTCTTTTGCTTCAATTGCAGCTTCATGGCGGCTGAGGAAATGCATTGGCCTGTCCCCATGAAGGCCATTGGTGCCCAGAATTTGCTGACCATGCCTGGTGGTGTGGCCAAGGCTGGTTACCTGCATAAGAAGGGTGGCACCCAGCTGCAGCTGCTCAAATGTGAGTCACTGGATCGTGAGAATTTCAAAGGGAGGGCATGGATCTGCTTCTCCGCTGCTCTAATGGGTCTCCTGAGAGTTCTTTTCCTTCTCTGACAGCAGGCACACCTGGCAAACCTGATGATTTCCTTATGCTGTGACCTTGTCACAGGCTCCAACATAGTATAGCTAGGCAAAGTGAGGATGAACATTTGGTGTATGGTACTGACCAGCTAGTCGGCAGCCAAGGCTAGAGGACCTCTGGGTGGCCTGATAGATCTGATACCTTAGTGCTGTTCTTGCCTTGTATGTGACTCGTGGGTGAGTTGGTAAGTTATGTGGCACAGAATGATCCCATGTGCCAGGCCAGGAGCCAGCTGAGTGTCAGGAAGCTGTAGGCGAAGAGCACTAGAGCCGTGCCCAGCTCTCCGATCAACCATGGTCACTCCATGCTTTTGTCCCTGCGATGCCCTCTGGCAGGAACTCCCTGCTCCTGTGTTGCCTAGCTGAGATGTTCTAGCTGGACTGTTGGACCCCGAGTGCATATCAATGTATAGACAGCCTCCAAGGAAGAACCATAAGTAACCTTTCTGCAGGGTTAGGAGGGCCATTCTGGGCAGGAACAGTGAAGCTTGAGAACAGTTCCACCTCGCTGGCTCTATCAGCCGGCTCTGGGTGCATAAGCTCTGCTCTCCTTCCTTATCCTGTCAAGTCCTCACCTCCCCAATAGCCCTATTGCTCCAAGCAAAGCTGTCATGGCCTTCTTAGGCCGCTGGTCCGGGCCCCACCCTTTCTTACTGTCCCTTGAGGCCTTAATCTACCCCTCTTCCCTGGGGTGGTGCCCCAAAACTTGCCAGTGAACTTGTATATATTTGACCCCAAAGAAAGTCCAAGGATGGGGCAGCATTCCAGCTCAGCTCCCTGCTCTATCGTTCTGTTTCCAAGTTGCCCAGGGCCTCTGGAGAGAGCCCTAAAGTAGAGCTGACTGGTGGCTTTGTGGTTCACCTCTGCCCGCTGAATTGTCTGTCCCCAGGGCCCCTCCGCTTTGTGATCATCCACAAGCGCTGCATCTACTACTTCAAGAGCAGCACGTCTGCCTCCCCACAAGGTGCCTTCTCGCTGAGTGGCTACAACAGGTGAGTGTCCATCCTGTTTGCTCACCAGCGTCCGGTGCCAATTGTTTTCCCTCTCATCCTACACCACAGAGCCAATCCCTGGCTGTCTGAGATGGCCTTCGTCTGCTTGCTGGCAATTATTCTACCTACCCTGGCCTTTGCTGAGGGTGGGGGTGGGACAATATGTGTGGGGTGAGGCCTTTACTAGGAGCTTCTTGGGGTTTCAGCTACCAAGGGCCTAGGTAGCTTTACTTTGCAGAGTTCCCATTGAGTGGCCACCCTGTAAACTCTTTGTTCAGCCTCTGATCCTGTTCTTCACCCACCACGCCCCCTTTCCATCGAGCTCAGAGTCCATCCATCCCAGGCTGTTCTAAACTCAGGCTCTTCATGGACTTTCTGCCTCTAGGGTCTTCCCAGGCTCCAGCTTACTTCCCTGCTACATTGTGGGCTGGGCTCTAGCCAGCCAGAATCCATGAACTTGCCCTCAAGGGCTTCTAGACTAATGGGCAGGTATAACCTGAGCTAATGCCTACATGTTGGCCATCTTGAGTTCTTCTTGTTGCCTTGGTGGCTGCAGGGTACCCAGGCTCTTTGCCTTGTAGTATTGTAGCCCTGTACTCTGGTCTCCTGGGAAGTCCTCACAGACCCAGCACCTTCCTGAGCTCATACTCTGCTAACTCCCTAGAGCATCTAGGTATTCTCCTGAGAGCATAAGCAGGCAGAAACTGTCCAGATCTGCCCATATTTCCAAGGCAGGGCCTGATACTGAGTGCTGGAATCAGTGGGCTTTGTAGTGAGAATTCCGGAATTTTGGTTTCTTTAAAAAACAAGCACAGATATATTGTAAGACTATGTTTTGGTCTTAATCCCAGGTGTGGGGATATGAGGCTGCTCCACAGCAGCTGATTATGATTTGCCCTGTGCTTTAGCAGAGGCATGGTTTTGCCCAGCTGCAGATAGTATCTGCAATTGTGGGATGTTTGGAATTCTGGGAATTTTTCAGAGGGTATATCAATGCTAAGTCCCTGAGAGGTGGGGTTCATGGTTGTTAGTCATTCAGGGTGGTTGGTTGCAGTTTGCTCGAAGAAGAAACAAGGAGAAAGAAATTAGATTCAGACCTATCCCTCCCTCTACATTCCTTTCTCATCTATCTAGTGATAGTAGATGAAACCAGGGAGGGGGGGATAAAGGGTGGGAAAAGAAGAACCCACTAAGTAGCAAAAGTCCAGCCACAGGGGTTGATAAGTCCATTTCTTGAGTAGACAAATTGGTGACTTCTGACAATGTGCCCTCAGAGTGATGCGGGCAGCTGAGGAGACCACATCCAACAATGTCTTCCCATTCAAGATCATTCACATCAGCAAGAAGCACCGCACATGGTTCTTCTCAGCCTCCTCTGAGGATGAGCGCAAGGTGATTAACAGGTAGCAGGGCCCCAGGAGCTGGGCAGGACTTGCCTGAAGTACCACACTGATCACTGACCTCCCATGACCTCTAGACAGGAGGCTAGAACCCGGAAGAGAAAGACTTGGTTGAGGTATATGGGCAGCCAGGTGGATTAGGCCCACAGTCTGGTGCTTGTACACACCATGAGAATATGCCAGTAGGATATAGCCTGAAATGGGCTGAGAGGCAGCTGCAGTCCCAGGAGGGTGATTTATGTCTGAGCCACACGATCTATGCTGGACCTAGCTAGGTTCCTCTCCTTGGACCTTGGTGGCTACTGTATAGAGCTAGACAGTGATGGGAAGAGGGTGGAGTGGGACCCCTTTCTGGGCAACGTCATACTTACTATGGCTGTTCCTGACCCACAGAGCTGGATGGCCTTGCTACGCAGGGAAATTGGCCACTTCCATGAGAAGAAGGAACCACCTCTAGATACCAGGTATGTCAAGGGATGTGCTGGGTGGGTGGCAGTCCCGAGGGCTTCTTGGCTCTTAGGGCTCCCTTCTAGTCCTTGGGGACTAGACTTATAATCACTCCCATAAAGTTTTTTCTGGAGTGCCAGTCAAGCTTCATGTGTGTGTAAGCTTATGTAATCATGTACAAGTGTGCGTGCAACATCTCTGTTCTTGTCTTCTAGCTCTGTCTCTGTCTCAATCTCTTGTACTTATTTGTAACTCCTGTGTGGGGCTCCTCTGTGCCTTTTCCTTCCCCTGCTATGGAGGCCCAGCATTTACAGCTCAGAGTTTTGGATTCTTAGCTCCCTGGTGTCTACTTTATCCCTGGAGGAATGCAGTGTTCCTGGTCTCAGCATCCTCACCCACAAGATGGCCCAGCAAACAGCAGTGGCTCTCTAGGGAACATAAGTCAATCCTGTTGTAGTCAGTGAAGCTGAGATCCAGAGAGGGCTGGACACTCTCAAGGACCTGTCCTGAGGTCCTGGACTGAATCCAGAGCTCCTGGTCATTGGGTTGTACAAGACATAGACATGTGGACCCAGTTCTGACACATCAAGCCAGCCAGGGTGGCTAAAACCACAGTGAGGGCAAGGAGGTGGCACCCATAGATGGTCCCAAGCCTCTAGTCCCTATGTTTGTCCATGTATATACATGTCCAAATGTCTCTCTATGCCCTTTGTGTCCCTATACACATGTGAGTGATTATCCTTGTGTCTGTATATGTTCATATCTGTGTGTGGCTGTGGTGTTGGGAGAGTTCCCACATGTTCACAAGGGGAACACCTAGCCTAGTACTCATTGCTTGTTCCTTGCTCTGGGATCCAGCGACTCTAGCTCAGACACGGACAGCTTTTATGGTGCAATTGAGCGACCTATAGATATCAGCCTGTCTTCATATCCCACAGACAATGAAGGTAAGACCATCTCTGCCCCTGCCGTGTGTCCTCATGACTGCTGACATGCTTGGGCTGCCCAGAAGGAGAGAAATGCACATTTAGCTTTGCTCCCTGCCCTGTCCTCTGGCAGAGTGATGCAGCTTCTCTTCCTCTGACCTCTAGTAGTATGAATTCAGGTTTCAGATCCTACCTCCTCGTCCTCAACCCCTGCCTCCTGGGTGCCTTATTCCCATGAGTGGAGCAAAGTGCAGTGGGCCATGCCACCTGTTCTGCATGCAGGGCCCTGGGCTATGTTGTGTCTCATCTTCCACTCACTACATGTAGATTACGAACATGAAGATGAGGATGACTCGTACTTGGAGCCTGATTCCCCGGGACCCATGAAGCTTGAAGGTAGGTAGGGTAGCTGGGCCTGGGGTCTCTTTGGTGAGTAGAGACCTGGAGACTGGGACCAAGAATAGAGCCTCTCCTAGGCTGATGTGTCTTTATTGTTTGGTTGGGTCTCTCTGTAGCAGTGGCTGTCCTGGATCTTTCCTGACCGGGCTGTCTTCAAACTCAGATCTGCCCATCTCTGCCTCCTGAGTACAGAATTAAAAACATGTACTACCACACCTAACAAGGTTGTGGGTCTTTCTCTGGGTGGGCTCAGTTTCCTTACTGTGATGCAAGTATTCAGAGGTTCAGGGCTGGTTGGCTTTCCTTATTTGCTCCTGACCCCGAGAGTTAATCTTGTGTGGATGGAGGGGCAGGATAGAGGGGCGGTCCTGGAGGCTGACAGCAAATGAAGGGACCCTGGGAGGTGGGTTGTCTGAGGCAGATCCATTGCCCATGGCAGCAGGTTCTCTGTGGATCCTAGCTGTAGGCCAGGTTGTCATCTCTGGTGTACAGACACGTATATACGGTGACGGAAGGCTAGGGCTGGGGAGGAAGGCCATGCCTCTGTCCTTTACCTCCTTATACCTTGTACTTTCTCTGCTTCCTCCACTCAGAACACTCCAGCCTTGTCCTGTCTGTCATTATGTCTTGGGACAATCACCCATTTCTATTTTCCATCCTCCCACTGACCTAACCTTCCTTCCGCTTTCTGCAGACAGAAAGCTGTAGGTGTTGGTGTCCTTGTTCACTGCCTTCGGGCCAGCTCTGCTGGTGCTCCTTCAGCAACCAGACTGTTGGCTTCTATTTCCTACTCTCACATGTCCTACCTCAGTCCTCAACTTGATTACCCAGCTCCAAGGAGTGGGAAAGTGAAGTCTCTGTCCTTGAGCTGTAGGTAGGCACATTCAGGGTACCTGCAGCCTTCATTGAACAGTCTCTGCCACTCTTCCTCCTACCCTCTAGACCTCCCCAACTCCTCATTGGCCTCATTCCTCCAGGTGCCTGACATTCTGGCCCTCCTTGCTTTCCTATCTGCTGCATTTACCTCTTGAGGGGCATCCCCACTCCCTCTGTGACTGAGGAGGCCTCAGGTCTCCTTCCTTTCATGCCATTCCCACTTGTCCCGGACCTACTGTCCTGATGCTCCCTAAGACATCTGGGCTGGATGTCACCCCGTGCCTTTTGCTCTTTATAAGCACAGGCTTTTGTCTTCATCCCAGTGGTTCTGGCCTATCCTGTTCACCTCTGCTGTACAGAATTCACCCTTCCTCTTGCTCAGGTGAAGAAGGCCTGGCAATCCTAACTCTGTTTATTTTTACCTGTGAGAGGTTCGAAAGCTCTTCATGTAACATCTAGGCTGTAGGAATCTTACTTGGACTGTCTTCAGGGGTATGGATGGGAAGGGGCTGAGAGCATTGGTGTCTTGGGCCCAGGGAAAGCCATGTGGTGGGCTAGATATTGGGCATTAGGTAGGGCAAGGGTGAGACATGAAGGATGCATACTGAATGAGCTGCTGCTGGCAGCTGAAGGTGTGGCCACGAGAAGTGCATACCTGCTTGACTCCTGTCGCCTGTTGCTAGTATAGGGTGGTGGTGGTCCAGCCTCTATGTGATGCCAACTTGCTTTTATTTTTTTGTCCGGCAGATGCCCTGACCTATCCACCAGCCTACCCACCACCCCCTGTGCCTGTACCTCGGAAGCCAGCCTTCTCCGACTTGCCCCGTGCCCACTCGTTCACCTCCAAAAGCCCAAGCCCCTTACTGCCGCCCCCACCTCCTAAGCGAGGCCTTCCAGACACTGGCCCTCCCCCTGAGGACGCTAAGGATGTAATGGGCCTGAGGCGAGTAGAGCCTGGCCTCAGAGTGCCTGCTACTCCTCGGAGGATGAGTGATCCCCCAGTGGGCAACATACCCACCATGCCCAACCTCCGGAAACATCCTTGCTTCCGAGACAGTGTGAATCCTGGCCCAGAACCCTGGACCCCTGGCCATGGGACTAGCTCTGTCTCCAGCTCTACCACCATGGCCATTGCCACCTCTAGGAACTGTGACAAACTCAAGTCATTCCACCTGTCTTCCCGAGGGCCACCCACATCGGAGCCCCCACCTGTGCCTGCTAATAAGCCCAAGTTCCTGAAGATAGCTGATGAAGCTTCCCCAAGGGAGGCAGCCAAGTCTGTGCCCCCTGTGGCCCCCAGGCCTCCTGTGCAGAAGATGCCCATGCCTGAGGCGACCACTCGACCTGCAGTGCTGCCTAGACCAGAGAATACACCTCTTCCCCACCTCCAGTGAGTCTGGCTTGGGTGGCACCTCTGCCTGCCAGCCAATAGGTTCCCTCAACCCAGTCTGTTCTCTATCCAGTCTCCCTTACATTCGGAGGAGCAGCATTAGGTAGCCCTACCCCTGGCTGATTCAGTGGTGCAGGTGATGTCTAGCCTTGTTCATCCTGCTATAGGTTTGTATCTCAGAGCACGTGTGGCTTCCTTTAATTCTCCCTAAAGGCTTGGAGACTAGGCACAAGAGGACTGTCTGCTACTTGTGCAGTGGGCTGGGCTCTTACCATAGGCGTCCTTTGTAGTTAGATTGCATTGTTCAGCCTCCCCCAGTCTGTCCAGCTCCTTGTAGCTTTAAGAGAGCCGTGACTTTCCCGGAGTCACACAATCAACAGTAGATCTTGAGCCCAGGCAGCACCCAGTGCATTTGTCCACTATATGATAATATCTGAGTTCAGGTGGCCAGCGCCCCTGCTTACAGTATTAACGGCAGCCCTGGTGTTGTAGTTGGGCTGTCAGGACTAAGCAAACTCTCCTGCCTCCTTTGGGCAGTGAGCAAGGGTCTCAGAGCTTTGCTGTCCTGAGCAGTTACAGCCACAGGGGCCAGAGAAAGCTGGCACCAAGGTTCCGATGGGTCATGTGTGGAGGGGAGGAGGGGGTGACCTATCTATATCTAAGAGTGCTAATATTCTTGTCTTCTTTATTGCTCCAGGCGATCCCCCCCTGATGGACAGAGTTTCAGGGGCTTCTCCTTTGAAAAGGCCCGTCAGCCCTCACAGGCTGACACTGGTGAGGAGGACTCAGATGAAGACTATGAAAAGGCAAGCCTGAGTGGAGGACCCCGGTCCCACAGTCAGCAAGTGGGCAGACATGAGAGAGCTGGAGGCCAGGCACCCTCCCTGGCTCTCCTGCACAAAGGGCTCCATACCTGGGCTTGAGGAGGGTGGGACACCACGCAAAGCCCTGTATCCTGATGCAGGTGGCAGCCAGTTAGGGGAGCAGTGATGTGTGGAGGGTTCACTCATACGTTGACAGTGACACCGTTGGCCTCTTTCAGGTGCCGCTGCCTAACTCAGTATTTGTCAACACCACAGAGTCCTGCGAGGTGGAAAGGTTAGTGCCGAGTGCTTCTTGTACTAGCTGTGACAGTGTGAGGTCCCTTGTCTCCCTTGTTCACTTTGGTGCTGGGCAAGCCCTGGGGCCTTAGCACAGCAGGAAATGATAGCAGGGGGTTCTGAATCCGGTTTGTATTCTCATAAGCCCCTCCAGTGCTATATATTCTATTACAGCTGAAAACCAAGAGTGGCCAGTAGTGGCGTGGGGCTAGCAGGTACGTCCTATGAAGGCTGTCTGGGGAGGTTCGCTCACTGACGTGGCTATTTTATTTTAGGTTGTTCAAAGCTACAGACCCCCGTGGAGAGCCTCAGGACGGACTGTATTGCATTCGGAACTCCTCTACGAAGTCAGGGAAGGTAGGACAGCTGCTGAAGGACAGCTGTGCCATCAGAGCCTTCTGTCCTCTTACTTGGCACCTTAACTGAGTTCTTGCTTTGGGGTCTTTGCCCAGCAGCACATTCTCTCTCTGTTCTCGGAACTCAATGACTTCTGTAAATTGGAAGTGAATATGGCTGCCTTCCACTGGAGCCATAGTGCATGCACTAGGATGGGGTTTGTGCAGAGGGAGAGGGAGGCCGTGTGGGGCAGTGGAAGTAGCAAGAGGGTGAGTATCCATTAACACGGTACCTCACCTACCTCACTCATGTGAGAGTTGGTTCCCACTAATTAGTGCCAGAGGCTCTCTAAGGGCCTGATGACCTCCAGGGTGAGGGGCTATCTCTGTACAGGCAATTGCAGCTGGAACGTAGCTTCTGTTATCCCTGAGAGCTACAGCATCTAGCCTGTGATTGCTGCTACCCTCTTCAGGCTTTGCTGGATAGTCCTACCACCTCCTCTAAGCCTCGTGCCCCATATTTCCCTCCTTGTAGGTCTTGGTTGTGTGGGATGAATCTTCTAACAAAGTGAGGAATTATCGCATCTTTGAAAAGGTGGGAAACTGGGCCCTGCTCTAAGGGTGGGGTAGGGCCTCTGGCTTCAAGGCTTAGCAAGAGCCAAGTGAGTCCCCCTGACAGGATTTGGCAGTGGGAAACTGGACTGGTCCCTCCATAACATCAGCCCTCCCCTGTCCTTTGCCCTCTCTCTTTTTTCCATGGTCTCAGCCTTCTTCCTCTCCTAACCTTGCTTTGTCATTAGCTTACTCTAGAAGTACTGGGTAGCCACCCTTGGCCCTTGGTTTTATCCATGGACCTTGCCCTGAGAGCAGTTCTCACATTGGACTCCTTGAGCCTAATGAGGGGGTACTGACAGGAGACCTCAAGAACACAGGCCTGATGTGTGTGTGGACAGACAGGGAGGGAACATGGGCAGCTGGGAGCAAGCCTGACTATCAGGGCCATCATTACCGCTGACCTTCCCCTTTGAGAAGCTGGGGGTGGAGGGAAGAGGTGAGGGGGTATAGGCTTGAGACAGTGGGCTACTCAGTCCCTGCTGAGCCTGCTTCTTTTCTTCTTGCAGGATTCTAAGTTCTACCTGGAAGGTGAGGTTCTATTTACAAGTGTGGGCAGCATGGTGGAGCACTACCACACCCATGTGCTGCCCAGCCATCAGAGCCTGTTGCTGCGGCACCCATACGGCTATGCTGGGCCCAGGTGACACACATTTCACACAGCTGTTGGGTGGAAGCAGCTCTGGGCCACAGCCCTGCCACATAGATGGAGACTGGCTTGCATGAGAAGATGAACAGGAGTGGGCTTGATGTCAGACCTCATCGACATGACACCTAGCCTCAGTGAGCAGGCTGGGTTCCAGGCTGGAGCAGGCAACAACTACTAAAGAACGGACTGGATGACTTGGCTCCATTCAGCCACTCCATGACCCACCTCTCAAGAACCCAGGTCTGGTGACTAAGTGCTGCCTGGGCTTCTGACGGTATAAGATTGGGTCCCTATAGAATACCCACACTGTAGTGGGCTGGGACCAAGCAAGGCCGGGTTAGTTGAATGGAGCCTAAGCCTTGTCCTAGGACCCATAGGAATGCTAAGACATAGGAATGCTCAAGGAGGGACCATTGCCTCTCAATAAATCAGAGATGACCTTTGTCTCAATGACCAGGGTTTGATTGACACAGAGCGGGCAGCAGACTCTACTGAGCACCACCAATGTCCAGGTAGAGAGCTACTGAGAGCAGCCCTAATGGGTGGTCTTTAGTGTTCCAGGGCACAGGCTGCTGAGTGAACTCATTGGGAGAGATAGCTAAATAGCAGATACAGGATCTACCTGGATCTGTCAGTCTTGGCTGGAGCCTGAATTTGAAAGCCCTAGTTAGCAGTTATTGAGCGACTATGTGACTGGCCTGGTGCTGGTGCTGGAGCTGGTCGCTGGCTGTGAACAGCCCCCAGTCCAGCTTGGCCAAGCTTAGTCAAGTTAGAGCAGGTCATTGAGTATGAGGTGCTGTTGGAGGTGTTGTATTCTGGGAAGCCGCATGAAGGATCCAGGAGCTTGGAATCCAATGGAGTGGGGGTGGGGAGTCCAGGGAGGTTCCAGTAAGACTTCTTACAGAAGTCCTGGCCAGAGTGAAGTGGGACAGGCAAAAGATGGGTGGGGATAGTGGTATCCCCATACCTACAAGTAGTTTGGGTGATCCCAATTGGTCCAGGCCACAGCCCTGGCACAGCTGTCTAGACTGAACTTTTTCTGTGAAAATAAATGCATTTGGAGGTCAGGGCAGCCAGAGACTTTGGCACCATCTGGCTCCATTGCACTTTAGGTTGGAGAAGAAGGTTGTTTTTCAATTTTATTAGTTTTATGCGTATGAGTGTCTTAGACTGCATGTATGTCTGTATCATGTGTACGCACCTGGTGCCCAGGACATACAGAAGAGGGGGTCAGATCTCCTCGGACTGGAGTTATCAATGGTTGTGAGCTGCCACATGGATGCTGGGAATCAAATCAGGGTCCTCTGGAAGAGCAGCCAGAGCTCTTTAGCTGCTGAGCCATCTCTCCAGCCCTCGAGCAGAGGTGTTTACATAGAACCTAGAGCTCAGTGGCCAGGGACTGCTGTCTAGTAAGAGGAGCTTTTGTTTGGGCTGCCCGGCCCCCAACTCCTGTATTTTGGAAGCTTCAAATTTGTGGATGTGGAAGGCTATGTGTCCTCCCACCCCCCCAGCCTCATGGGGTGCAGTGAATGACAGACATTGTATTCCAGTGGCCATCTGCTTCCAGGGACCGGAGTCCATCTCTGCAGATGTTTCCTTTTCAGCCTACCAGGGGAGAGGGATCAGGATGCCAGGGTCAAGTTTAGGGTATATGGAACTTTTGGTGTATTGAACAATCCCTTGAGGGACAATCCTTTTTTCCTAGACCAAACCAGGGACTGGGGTCATGGAAATGGCCACAGTGTCCATTTCTATAAATTATACAACAGAAGTGGATAGTCTCATGCCTAGGAGTCTGCTGGGTGTGCACAGTGCGGCACAGCACATGCTTCAGAAACCAGCTCATTAGCTAATGTGTTTCAAGCCCCGGGCTAGAAGAGTCAAGGATTCTTTGGGTCAGAACCATGTGATGGATCCTTCAGGCTGACTAAACGTGGGTGTTCAAGGCCCACCTAGGGGTTCCCTACAGCCTTGTTCTTATCTCTTGTACTCTGGCCCAGCTGGCACAACTACCCACCTCTTTGAACCGACCCAAGCCCAGGGCCTTATTCACAAGATTGTGTACAGGGGTGATGGTAGAGTCCTGTCCTTGGTTCTACAGCATGAAAGAGGAATTCACAGTGTGGTGGTTATGTATTGAACACTTCGGGCATGTGTGTTGCTGAGCTGGAGAAGTAGACCCACTTTTGAGTGAGAGACCTGAGAAGCCTGAGTTTGAGTCTCAGCTTTGCTATTTACTGTCATGTGAATCCATCACTGCCTCTGAATGGAAACTCCTGCCTGGCTTCCTGACACTTTTCTAGCCACCACTAATCATTGGGGTATCTGGTCAGCTCCACTTACCTCCCATAGCTCCCAGGTGCCCTCACCCACCCCAAGAGCCATAGCTCTGGGGTTGCATATTTGCTTTCTGAATCCCAGCGTGTGAGGCAGGGTTTGAGGATGGGCCACAGAAGCTCCAGGTCCTGCCCTAGAGGTAAATTTAAACCTTTCTACAGTGAGAGAAACTGAAGTCCAGAGAGGGTTCCCTGACTTGTCTGCCATTATGATATGCTCATAAAAGGCTTCAGTTTGGAGTCTGAGGAAAGGAGGTAGCATGGGAAGCATCCTTAGGTCAAGGCCCAGGGACGAACACAGCTTTATGTTTCCTGATCTGAAAGTGTGGAGAGCCTTTGCTCTCTGAGATTGTTTCCCTTTTTTTAGATTTGTTTGTTTGTTTGTTTGTTTTTCAAGACAGGGTTTCTCTGTGTAGCCCTGGCTCTCCTGGAACTCACTCTGTAGACCAGGCTGGCCTCGAACTCAGAAATCCGCCTGCCTCTGCCTCCCAAGTGCTAGGATTAAAGGCGTGCGCCACCACTGCCTGGCAGATTTTTTTGTTGGTAAAAGGGTTTTCATTTACTGTTTACGCAGCTAGAGATGGAACCCAGAGTCTTGCTAATGTTAGAGGTAAATGCTGTACTACTGAGCTATAGCCCCAGTCCAGTAGAGACTTATATACAAGTGCCAGTTGCTCCCACTCTGGGTCATGTTTGTGGGTGTGCCCCTGATCCACTGGAGCCCCTCAATACAGCTTCATCCCCAATACAGGTCGACATAATAGAGAAGAGGCTTTGATAGAAGCCCTGGGGAGAATTCCCAGACAATGCCAGGGCCTACAGAGTAGATCTAGGACCTGAACCAAATCCACGTGTCTGGGAATGAGAAAGGAGAACAACACAGATCTGATCCTCACTGCACCCCTTGGACACATCCCGAAAGCATCTGCCTGCATCTTCTGTTCCCTCCATCTGGTTAAGGCTGCCTGGCTATGGAGTCCTTAAGGAAACCTCCTTAGAGAAGGGGCAGCGGCCTCTGGAAGTGCCATGACACCAAACCATGGAAGTATGTGCAGGTGGTGATCCCCCTTCAAACCACTTTCCTGTCTCTCCCTAGAGGGAGACTGGAGAGCAGGGCAGACCTCTGACTCATCTACCCTTCCACACTGGCACTCAGCTTCCTGACAGCTGTCCTTGCACTGCCTGAGAGCTGGATCCCTTACATGTCCTGAGCTGCTCTGAGCTCAGGCAACTCCTTTCCTTCTTCATTTCCTGTGAAATAAAACACACAGAACTGTAATAAATGTGCAGTGTGGCAAACTGCAAAGGGTATCCACAGTGGCGGAGGAGCAGTTCCTAACCCACAGACACTCCTTGTCCCAGCCTCTCCTCCCAGTCCTCCCCTCCCAATCCGCCCCTCCTCAGCCCTGGTTTTGGTGAATCTCATGGTCTTAAAATCTTCACCACCCAGTTCTTCACCCATCCCAGCGCTTTCCTGTTTTTGTGTTTTGTAGCAACAGAATCATACAGATGCAATCTTTGGCATCTCACTCCTTTGGCTCAGTATTAGATTTGTTAGTATTGCCACACATAGCTAACTTTGTTCAAGTCCGTTGTTGAAACAGTTCCAGTGTATGACTGTATCGCTGCTGACAGAGCCAGTTCACTGTACATGGATGTCTGATAGTTTCCATTTGGGGACAATTACAGATAGTGCTGCCAGAAGCCATCTTACCCACAATGCATCATTTCTTTCAGGTCTTTTGCTGCTTTCCCAGAATGCTGCATTAAGAATGCAGTTGAGGGGCTGGCGAGATGGCTCAGCGGGCAAGAGCATTGACTGCTCTTCTAAAGGTCCTGAGTTCGGATCCCAGCAACCACATGGTGGCTCACAACCACCTGTAATGAGATCTGATGCCCTTTTCTGGTGCGTCTGAAGACAGCTACAGTATATAACGCTGGAGCATGTAAGGCTAGAGTGAGCGGGCTGGAGCAAGCGGGGCCATCCTAAGTTCAATTCCCAGCAGCCACATGATGGCTCACGGCCATTTGTACAGCTACAGTGTACTCATACACATAAAATAAATAAATAAATCTTAAAAAAAATACAGTTGAGGAGCCGGGCAGTGGTGGCACACCAAAAGAGGGCATCAGATCCCGTTGCTGGGAATCGAATTCAGGACCCCTGAAGAGCAGTCAGTGCTCTTAACTGCTGAGCCATCTCTCTAGTCCCCAGACAGCAATTTTTAAAAAATCATTCTATTTTCCCCTTTTCTTTCTTTTCTTTTCTTTTCTTTTCTTTTCTTTTCTTTTCT